>JAQFZE010001933.1:0-16010 GCA_034695245.1 Dicyrtomina saundersi | reverse complement strand
AACTGGCACTGACTGACGGGCTAATGAAACTACGCGTAAAAAACGTAAAAATGATTTCGAACATGAATACTTGAGAATCTGACCCTGACTTGAATGTGAATGCGTAATATATTACCCGATATATTCAATAATAATAATAATAATGTGTATATAATATATGAATGAGGAATCAAGTTTACAATGTTGATTTCCGGAAAACTTACTTGTAAGTAAGACCATCACGATTGGCAAACATGTCCGCACATGACATGCCATCCTCCAGAGTCTCAGGCTCGCCGTCATCAGTCTTCCGTTTCATTTTCACTGTCCCGTTTTGGCTCTGGCCGTTCATACTGTTAATGCTTGACTTGAGATTGACACTACTGACCAAGGTAGACTGTGCAGGGCTGCTGTCTTCCTCGTAACTCGTGGGTTCCTTCTGTCCCTGGCCAACCATAAGGAAGTCTTATTTTTTGCCGCTCAGTTATACGCTGCGGAAGAACAGATTGAGTGATGTGATGGTAAAGAAGTTTTAGGAGAAAGATTAAAAGTATTTGAGATGGTTTTTAGTCACTCTCTCAATCTCTCTGTGTGTCTGTCCTCTCTCGGCCGCTCCAACTTGTTCACTGAACCAAACCTGAGACCCAACTGGAGTCTGCTCAATCTGCCCCGCTCTTCAAGTACTCCACCAAGATCGACAATTCTCGTTAATATCCCATGAAGCTACTACTTATTACTCTTGTGTAGGGAAGACCACCGCCACTCGGCCAGACATTACCAAATAACCAAACCAACACGAACCCAAAACCAAAAGCAAGGTGAAGGAAGAAGACGATGAGGAATCAGGAGAATCTCTTCTCTACCACTTCTTCTTTTTCCAAAACATCATTTGTGGAAGGCGAAGCGGCAGGCAGGCACCCACTTTAATAAACCACTATGGTAGAAAAGTAGAAACTGTAGAACTTCTACTTCACCAACCACACTATATTATGTAAGTACCTACCTTTGAAATTTTCCCATTAGGATTTTCCCTTTATTTCCAATACTAACTACTCTTGTATTCTTTAGCAGTACATTTTATTCGTTAAGTACATGCTTTTAGTTTTTTAGTCTCCCTCCACAATTTATACAGCAGTTCCACTATCTTCTCACTCCGCAATCCAATCGCTCCGCTCCTGTTTCACGTTACACATAACTACAACTACAGTTCCACATTAAATCCAAGTCACTTTATAGATTACGAGTAGGACGGGTATACTATACTTATAAGAGAAAAAACACTACTGTATAATTATGTAGATCTATGCAAAGTAGCTGACTAAAAGGTATCGGTATCAGTGAGTAGCAGCAGTAGTGTAGCAATTTCGCATTTCGCACTACTTTAACGTCAAGTTGAGTCAGCCAGCCAGTCACTGTGTATGTGTGTATGTGTATAATAGAAAGTACCTACCTAAGGTACATGCTAAATAGGCGCATAGATTTAATAGTTTCGTATGTCCCGGCTCGGAACTCCGAATTCGGAGTCGGCTCAAGTCGGTTGCAAATTTTGGAATGGGATGGAGGAAAAATATTCAAGGATTGCAACAATCTATACTGACTGACTATATACTGGCGTCAGCATTGCATTGTGTGGAATGGTTCCGTTTCCAATCTGACCCTATAGTATTTAGTGTACCTATAAAAACAGCGTTTTTCT
This sequence comes from Dicyrtomina saundersi, assembly GCA_034695245.1. Lineage (NCBI taxonomy): Eukaryota > Metazoa > Arthropoda > Collembola > Symphypleona > Dicyrtomidae > Dicyrtomina > Dicyrtomina saundersi. The sequence continues at coordinate 14,335 of JAQFZE010001933.1, read as the reverse complement.
TCTCCCAGTATTTTTATTTTACTTTTTCATTCATTCCAAATCCCAAAACCAAACCTAAAAAATATATCTGTGTACTCCGCACTTGACTTGACTTGTTGGTACTGAAGTGGTAAGTGGTTCATATATTGGATGTCGATATGCTCTCTTGTTGTGTCTTGTGTGCAGTACTGTTTTGGATTCTTGGATGGTGTGGAGTAATAAAGGCATGGAGGCAATGACATTATGACAGTGCTACCGGATTGGACGGAAAAATTGAGTCGAACTGAAGACTTACTTGTGACATATATGAATCTGTGTATAGGAGAATGGACACGGGAATGACGCCAGAGCTCTGAGCATTCTCATCATCATATGCATGTGTTCGGCGAGTTCGGATTTCGGATGGAAATACTGGGGAGAATCTCATAGAGAGCATAGTAGAGAATTAAAATGTAATGAAATCGGGGGAATGAAACTCAAGCAGCAGTTTACATCTAAAAAAGATGTGAAAGACTCATTAATAATTATATTTTGGATTTATATTCAATACAAATTCTACATGTATAAGTAGATTGGTAAATTCAAGCTTTTACACATTCTGCCTTTTTTTACATAATGGATGAACGCAGGTGCAAAAGAGTGCAAGAAGAGCCCTTTAAAAAAGGTTCGTTTTCGTTTTTCGTTATTGAAATAAAAGCATATGAGAATGCAACCGCGGTAAGTACATTTGTATTAAGTCTTTTATGGGTATACCTACTTAAATAATTCTTTTTAATAAAGTAGTTCGTGCTGTTACGATTCTCGATTCTCGATAAGAAAAATACAAAGAGGATATAATTATTGAACTTAACACTACTTAACAGTATATAAGTAGAAGGCAGGGCAGATATTAAGTGAGGCAGGGCAGGGTATGGTTATAAAGTGGAGAGGAATTTTAGGTAAAGTCTCAAGCAAAAGAGAAGTGCATAATATGACATGACTTATAATAAAAGATTCCGTCTGCGTATTCTGCATGTTAAATTGCAAATACAAGTTCTTTATGTAACAGTTTGTCTTTCATCTTGACGTATTATTTTTATACAGGTATCCGTCCGTCTTTTGAGCCTCGTCTTTTTTCCATTCTTTATAATTTTCGTTTGCGTATTCATATCGCGTCTTATTACTTAAATGCACCGGCCCTGCAATATCGTTCTTGTGAATGTAAAAGTTCGTGCATATCTAATCGTAATAAAGTAGAGATGAGTGACGGAAATAAGGAAAAACGTAGAGATTAATAAGAAAGAAATAAAAATGCGGAAAATAAGGAATGTCATACACTTAAGTACTGCACTGATGATCAAGATCTTCATTGTCTGGGTGTCTAGGTGGTGTCTTGGTGCGATGGTTGCCGGTGCCGGTATCCCATAATCCCATCCCAACCAACGTTATCATATATACTTCCATTAAATGCCATTGACATTGCATTATTGTCTTTGACTTGATCACTATGCTGACTATATCTCCTATACCCTCATCCTGACAGACTGACAGTGCAGTTCTTTTACGGCTACTACTTTTAGGGCGATCCGTGTTGGCAGGAGTGCTAGTAGTTTAAAATATTTTTGTATCTTTACATTCAAGTATCTCGGTCTCGGTTATTCAGGTTCAGAGTCAGACACAACAGACCCGCTTTTTAATGGCAGTGAAGATGACGAGCGAGGCTTTGACATCCCTATACATATTATAAGATATACATGCATTTTTAACATGTACTACTTAGGTAACGAATTTTTAAATACTTGCATGATGTATATTAGATAAGATACCTTATACCCTATAATAGTACGCAAGCATACAATTTAAATTGACGATAGGGAGACCTCCCAGACCCGTGTACTACATAGAAGAACCCCGCACTAAAACTAGTAAGTAAATATATTTTACTGATTTGCACCCGCCTTTTTGAAAAAGTTACCACCAAGAATGACAGCCACTTTAATTAAGTTTGAAAGCAAAAAAGACGCATTTTTGTTCCCCTTTTTGATGCTGCATCTCGTCTGATCTTGTAAACAAATAACGCAATTGATTATATATGTAATTTGATAACTATATACTATATAACTGCTGGTCTTAGTATCCGTGTATTTAATTACATGCGTACCTAGGTACTTATTCAATTTTATGAACTCTCAGTCCCGTGTACTATAATATATCCAAGTACTATATAGTTCAGGCCCGCGCATTATTACATAATATACGGTAACTAAAAAGACAGGACGAGCGTGTGTACGTGATAAGTAAGTTGTGGCTGGTAATAAATGCTTCCTCCTAAAATAGTACATGATACCTAGGTATATTATATAGGTGCTTACCTAGTTTTATAATTCGCGTGGTTATCGTTTTCGTTTGTAATTATATGATAAAAGTTACAAATTACTTCATAAAGTTATAGTAATTCGTTAACTAATCATGGGGATTATTTTAGATAGGAGGAGTAGATGAGTAACTGTGTAAATAACATTTTTTTAAAAGTAAAACTTGCAGATGCTCCATAACTTCTTAGATAAAGCGTATATATGTACAGCACTACGGCTACGGTATAAATTTAAACACTTGCTATATACGTTAATACATTCAATCGGTATAGGGACATGTGCTACCCGGAAATTCGCTATTTGCTATTCGGGCATTTGCTATTCTAGCACAAAATAGTAAGTAACTCACTAAATATTGGTGCAAAGGATTGCTCTCACAAACTTTAATTGTTGTTGTAGTTACAAGTAAGAGGAGGACTCCAAAACATAGGATGAGTTTTTAAATATTAAATTATAATAGCAGCATTTATTACAATTGCAATTAAGACAAAAACATGCAGATCTGAGATTTCATTTTGTGCCACTTCTTTACATATATTTAATTATTCGGGACACAGTAAAATTACTCTTTTGCATCATTTGTTTCTAGCTGGCATGTATTCATTACTTTGGCCATGGGTAGCAAATGTCCTGGGTTTGATAGTGGTTAGCAAATTTCCGGGTAGCAAATGTCCGGGTAACAAATGTCCGGGTAGCAAAAGCCTTGCTTCTTTAGGTACTAAGTTCAAAAAGTGGCAACGGTGAGAGCGTGACCTACGCAGATTAAAAAAAAATACATTGCCATTGCCATTGTTAATTTTAATTTATAAAAAATAATTGTCTTACGATTAGTTTATTACTACCTTTCATTATAATATTCATATGTACTTGCATATTGTTAATTCATTTTGATCGTTTATTGATTTGCCAAAACGACTATACGATTTGCGATTCAACGTTAAGCTTGCAAGTAAACATAAAAGGGCATCCTAGCTAAAAGCAAGCACACAGAGACAGACACTATACCAAAACCAAACTATACATACCACGACCGACCACTTGCAATTTCGTCTTCGTCGTGGCCTCCGTCCCTTGAGAAATTAAATCCCTATATCTTCACATGTATTGTTGTCGAGCTTTCATTGTAAATTTGATTATAAATTACTTCCAGTTAGCACGACTCGCAGCCTAATATGTAATACATCAATAATTTTGCAACATTATATATTATATTGTAATATTATTACCAGTCACATATAAGTTTAAGTACGCACTTGAATAATAATTCTTTAGGATGTTTATTGAAGCCAACGTTTCTTTCAGATCTCTAATCCAGATTTTTGTTCACATTCGTTATCCTCTCAGCTTATGACTGGGGCGGGTCTAGAAATAATTTCTGGAGTGGGCCATATATTATATAGACAGTCAAGAACCAAAATGGCCCAAATCATATTTAAGCTAGAATTAAAATGAGCCATGTCAAAAATAAAACTAAATGAGATAGATCCGTAATATTTTAATTACGAATTTTCGAAAAGTTTAAAATATTCTAGGTATACAATGCTATTGAAAACTGTAAAATGCTCTATTTACGTGCCTTAGAAAGTGCAAAATGTTTTATTTACGTGCATTAGAAATGTGCAAAAAGCTTTCTTTTACATGTTTTTTGAAAAGTGCAAAATGTTCTATTTACGTGCTTTAGAAAGTGCAAAAAGTTTTATTTTACAAGTTTTTTGAAAAGTGCAAAATGTTCTATTTACATATTTTAATAATACTTTTTATAATATTTTTATCATAATATTTTATTTTTTGAGTATAAACCGTCTTGGTCTTGGTTTAAATGCACCTATGTTAGCCTATGTTAAAAGATTCATTTTGGGGTGGGCAACTGTCCTATGTTGCCCATCGCCTGGATCCACCCCTGGCTTATGTTATGATATAAGAATTTGTGGAATCTGAGCAGGTAAGATGTAATAGTATCCCTATTATCATGATTACATAAGTGTGGTAATTTTGGATGCATAGTATCTGTAACTACCGGTCGGTTACATAAGAAAGCAACGTATGTAAGTAAAGTAAAAGAATATGCACATAAGTACTTACGTCTCACATTTTCCCCAGTCTTAGCTTAGCTCCTCCTGATTTATTGTAAATTGTAACCAAAAGTGTCATCTTAGTTGTTAAATTTTAATATATATAAGTACAGTTAAATGTAACAGTCTGCAATAAGCATGAAAGATTTTTCCCCGTACATCAATAATAAGGAAGAGGAAAAAAACAAATTAATAAATGACGTATATATTTGCAGATATACAATCATTTCAAATTCCGGACAACTATATTTTTTTATACCAAACTTACGTAAAAGTATGAGCAAAAAAAGGTACTAGAAAAATGAGGGCAGTATTTTGACTGCGCTAGATATACTATAATACTTTTAACTATGGAATCTCCTCACGTTCATTACGAGCTCTAGTTACATAAAATAATGGCAAGACCCAATCAAAAAGTATTCACTACCTATACATTATATAAGCCAGCAACAATATACCAAACAATAATATAACACTGGACTGGGTTGATAATTGAAACTGAACTGACCACCTTGTGGACTCGTGATTTGAGTTGAGACCACCTTCTTCCTGCTTCAGAGTCATTGTTGATTTTTTGACAGAGCATAGCATAGGCATGACCGAGAACGAGAACGTGATGACTGACCCTTTTTCTTGACATAATCAAACGAAATTTAAAACTCCACAATCATAATTATTTATACATTATTATATGTAGATTATGTAGTTTTGACTACACGCAGACGATTTAAGTGCGTTCATTCTTGATTTTCTAGAAGATATTGGGCGAAGCATAGTAATTATATATATGTTATACGTCCATAGTCCATTGCTTATTCCTAAACACACCACCGTCCAGTAATATTTCTTAGACATATCGCCTGTGAAGAATCAAAATGACCCATATCCATTTTTAACTAAATATGAAATGTACTATCTACAAACAATATATGAATATCGTGTAATCCTTAAGGCATGTAAATTATTGTAAATAGAACATTTTGAACTTTTCAAAAACGTGTAATTAGAACATTTTACACTTTTCAAAAACTCTTAATTATTAAAATTTTACGCATTTTTCTCATTGTGTTTTCCAATTAATTTAGTGTTTTTTGGCATAGCTCATTTTATTTCTAGCGTAAATTGGATATGGGTCATTTTGGTTCTTCACAGACGATATAATGTACTCGTTGATATGCTTTTATTGTTACGAATTTTTTTTATTTACTTAAAATTTAACATGCTATACTACTCTACCTATAATACCTATATGTTCTGATTTTATTATATAAGCATGTCTACTGGTTCTGGTAAGCCATTGGGCAGAGTAGAAAATTGTACTTGCGTTAGAGGTTTAATCTTGGTGTCCATTAAGGATGCAGCTGTAATTAAATACTTTGATGTGAACCCTGCACAAGTCTCTTAGTACATTCTAAATAATCATATTTTGAGTCGTCAGAGGTAATGATTTGAATGTCCAGTGTATAACAGAATATTGTAGGAGTACCCATACAGTATTTTAAGGACACTATTTAAATACAAGTTAAAATTGTACAAATTGGGAAGCCGTGCCGCAACCACGAGTGCGACAAGATTAAAGTGCCTACTACAAGTATTATGCACACATGAAGATATTTTTTACACTCTCAATCCTATACGCCTTATTAATTTCTCTCCAGTGTGTCCTGTACAGTTTTTACGTTTCCAGCAGATCCATCCAAATTCGCATCATTTGAGCAGGTACTTACACACACACATGACTGAGCACGAGTTTGGGACGAGTCGAAGCATCTTATACAGTTGTCGTTGTCCTTCCTTGAAAAAACTAGTTTTCGGATCATTTTTTTTCTTCGCATATGGTCCAAAATATCATGGAATATTTGAATGTGAGATTATAACGTACCTACCTACATATTTAGTGTATCATGTCAAAAAGTGGAAACCAAAGTAAAACCATGCGCTTTTGCTTTACACCAAAACTAAAAGTTAAAAGACAAGTTAAGCACAAGGCCGTTTCCAAGGTAGTCTGCACTCTAACCCATTCCCAGTATCCCAATCCCAAGTTGGTATATATGTATGTATGAATAGCATGTGGAGGTACTTCGCAGGTGTATGAGTTTCACCTCAGGATTTAGTCAAATTAAATTATTTCCTGTAAGTAATATGATTATATGTACAACTATTTCAATTTAATAATACAGTGTATGTATAAGCTTGGTTCAGCGAAAACTCCTAAAAGCAAAATCAGGACATGAAAGCGTAATAACGTAATATGTGCACTAATATTTAACTGTAAACTTAAACTTAATATTGAATCCAACTCCTCTGTTTCATATGTTTAGCACCGCAGCAGCAACAATGTCAAAATCAAGAGAGTATCTCATTGAGTGAGAAGTTAGGCAGCCCGGCATCACAGCTTATGCAACTTCTTGAGAACGTTTGAGCATACGCAACAGTTTACTATTTGCCTTGTTACATAACGACTCACAATGTTTTATAACAGAGTACTCTAATGTTGATTTTTTATAGAATTTTTTATAGCGAGGTTCACTGTATAGCTGGTGACAAAAAAAATTACGCAACTCGTTACAGGAACTAACAAAGAATGATTCTTAAGAATTTTAATGAAACAACAAATCAAAATCAATTTTGCATAGACACAAGTATGATGTAGGTACATATATAATTATTGTAGGTTCTGCAAGTTATGTAAGAATTTTCTAAAGAGCTCGTTTATTTTGCAGTATTGATCTGATTAGTGTGAATAGAGAATCCACGTCCAAGTCATACACTAGGTCACAGTAAACTTAAGCTAGGTATATACTAAAAATCTAACATTGTAAAATGCTCAACTTTAGGTCCTCTACTTACTTATACTTAATGACAGAAATTTTGTTTGGGGAAACATGAACTGATTAATTAACTGTAACGATAAAATGTGTGTCTCTACTTGCAACTGAAACAAACGGTACAATTGAACATAGTAATATACTTAAAATTTGTAAACAAAATTTGGTTAATAAATATAAATACGGAACCAATAACAATTGTTGAAGTTTGTAATGCCCGGCACTCAAAAGTTCATTTCTATTATTAACAATTAATTGATGAACGATGAGCCCTCCAAAATATTATTGTGGAGAGGATTTAAAATCGGGATGACACGAAAATCAAACCTCTGCAAATTTAAATGCGGTTGTGATGTAATTAGCCATTTCCAAATTACTTAGAGCTGTGATAGAATCATCGAAAGTTGTGACTCCAACTGGATTCTCGAGCAGGACCGTCATCTTCGAGTTAAGGTTGCGAAATCTACAACGATTAAGTAATAAAGCATCAAAACCAAAGTTCAGTGGATAGCCACATACACCAGATCTACTAACACTACACCACACCAGAGAAAATTAATACACAATAATTTATTGAAAAAAAAAAAGAATTGAAAAAGAGAAGAAAAATTTACTTGGCAAATGGGCCTTCTTGTGTGCTTGGCTCAATCGGGGAACTCACACCCGCTACACTGCCAACATAGATAACTTTCTTGTTCAGATTTTCAACTGTACAGCTGTCCGCTAAAACTGCACCGTCCTCTTGGTATAGTTTAAAAGAATCCAGAAGACCAAACATTGATTTAACCTATAAAAATAATTTTAAAAAAAAATTCATACCGTGTTACTTTTTAATCGTTTCATTTCAGTAGTTACAATTTTATACAGAAAACATACGTCTTTTTTAATAACATCAAGACTTGTTAGCCTTCCCTTTGGGCTTTCCAACAAAACTGTGCCCTTATTGCTCTGGACCCAGAATTTCTGTTTCAAACCTGGTAAGACGACCACGTTAACGTAACTGTAGGCAGAAAATAAAAACATGATCATCATCCTTTATTTTAAACTCTGACATAGCTGACGATGACAACTGAGTAAGAAAGAAACCACTACAATTAAACTCGCTCATGTCTATACGCTTGTTTAACAGTACTAAATGTCTATTATTATTGTAGAATGTTTAACTTTGACATACGGGCAAATGGGCACAGCGTTACTCATGGGTCTTCCATCATCACAAACAATGGAAACAACTAAATCTTGACCAGCAATCTTAAAATCTTCGGTAATAAAATAGTTCAATTCTTGAATATTTTTAATATTGCTACAATTAAGACTGCACTTGAGTGTAGTTTCAACCTGACTCGTGAAAAGTTTCATGACTCTCTCCAATTCATCATCAAGTTGGAGGTGGACAGTAATCTTGTCTGTTGGTACTAATCCTGCTTTCTTTCTCAGCTTCTGTACCCTATTAATTATTTCTCGAGAAGTTCCTTCATCCTAAAAAAAAGAATAACAAATGCATATGTAATACATTCCATTAGGTGTGATTATCTTAACACTGCTTAAAACAAAATCTAATCAGATGCTATTGAGATAGAGAAATGGAGGAACATACCTTTAGCTCTTGAGTCATCTGGGTTTTGAGGATAAAAAGAACTGGACCACTGCAAGCAACTTCCATATTTTCACTATCATCACATTTGACATCGTATGAAATGTACATTTCAGATGAAAGAATCCATTCACCTTCCACCTCAATACCACCTTTAGCTAAACAATCCTCAATTTGTTCATCCGTGAGGGCCTAAAATAAAATAAATAAGTAACCGGGTAAAACAATAATCATCCCAAAAGTAGGGTAGCTCCAATTGTTACCAATAACTGTGTTTAAAATATAATTCTATAATTAATACTCTACACAATACCTTAACACCTGCCAATATTTTCTTAAACTCTTTCTTAAATTTCAAGCCCAATATTTTATGGTCAGGTTCAGCTTTCATACGCACTCCAAAGGTTGTTTTATCCGTCGTGAGAGATAATTTTCGAATATTCAGCTCTTCCAAAATGTATTTTTCCAGAGAACGAATCTCTGTCAAGAAACTGTTATTTGCGTGAACAACAATGGCTTCTGATAGTGGAAGCTAATCATATATAAAAATCACTGAATTAACCATCATGCATTACAATGTTTCAAAATAATGTGTTTCTGCAACCCAGTAATCCACCAATAAATAGTCAAAGGCTAAAATTGAATTTAAGTATTAAAGTAGGTAGACACCTTCAACGGTAGAGTTCGCCTTTCCCTAGTAAGACGCCCAAGCTCAATTACAGTCTGCATCCTTCCCACAGCAGTTTCAATATCTTCATTTATTAAATTTTGGCTATAAATTGAGATATTTAAAATAAAGTTTGTACATATTATAAAACACGGATTACAGGTTAGTTTATAATTAGGTTCCTGTTCCAAACATACAATATTTCAAACTTATTCGCTTACTGTGGCTCAGGAAGCATCAAATAATGAATACTATCTGTATTCTGCTTCTCCCCAGTTGGTTTGATAATTTTCTTAAGGCTTTGATACATGGTTTCGGTGATGAATGGCGTAAAAGGAGCCATGAGACGTGTAAGGGAGTATAATACCAAGAAAAGAACTTCTAGAGACCGATTGCTGTCTTCGTTGTCCGTTTCCCCCTATCAACAGCGTTATTTTCACAGCAATTAGTAAGTATTTTTGGTTTTGAATACATCCACAATTTTTAATTTGATCACGAATGTTATAAGTTACCTTATGCCGCCGGCGATTCAATCGCACGTACCAATTTGTTAATTGATCAATAAATTTAACCAAACGTGGAACCACCGTATACAGTCTATACATGGACATTTCTTGTCTGAACCACGCAATGAGGGATTGCATTGAGGATAATATCCACGCGTCCATGATATTACCACCACTCAATTCCGCGTTTCTCTCTTCGCTTAGCGTAGAATCAAACTTAAGCCTCAAACCCTCCGAGGATCGGACACGGATTAAATTTTGAATTAAAAACCTATACGCGTTGTACCTATGCAAAGGGTAGTACAGAACAAAGATTTTTAAATTTTGTAAAAAGTATACAAGCGACTCTTAACTCTAAAATTAAATATTAATCATAAATTTTTATATACCATGGAAGGAAGACATCTTTAAGGAGATCTCGGACTCCGTCTTCCTTAAATCGCAGATTTTCTCCTCTAACGACCGGAGAATTAATCAAGTACAAACGTAAAGCATCCGCACCATATTTATTGACTACTTCTAGAGGATCGGGATAATTCTTCTTTCTTTTGGACATTTTCTGACCATCTGATGCCAGAACAAGACCATTGCAAACTAAGTTTTTGAATGGTGGCTTGTCAAATAATGCCGTTCCAAGTACGAGCAAAGTGTAGAACCATCCCCTAGTTTGGTCAACTCCTTCAGCTACGAAATCCGCTGGAAAGTTGTCTTCAAACTCCTCTACAAATAGCACAAAACAATTAAATGCAATGATAAATGAAGTTTATTTAAACATCAAGGTATGTAGTTAATTATAACTGGTAAGGTACGTACTCCTACGCTCGAATGGGTAGTGATTCTGTGCGTAAGGCATTGAGCCAGACTCAAACCAGCAATCAAAAACTTCTGTAACCCGTTCCAATGGTGGCTGTCCTGGACGATTTGAAGGAATTGTAATATGATCCACTCTGAAAATGAAATCAATTGTGTGACTAAATATGTACTTACATTATGAAAACAAATAAAAAGGGGCTAAGGAATACAAGTCTTACGATTCCCGATGAATATCATCAACAGACGAGTCTCCAGATAACTGCCTCAATTCTTCTCGGCTCCCAATACAAACAACTTCTTGTAAGTCTTTGGATATCCAAAGTGGGATAGGAGTTCCCCAGTAACGATTTCTGCTTACAGCCCAGTCATGAGCATCCCGAAGCCAGTTAGCAAAACGTTTTTCTTTGACAAAGTCAGGTACCCTGTTACGCAAAATTAATTAAACTCCCACTTTTAAAACTTCCTTCAAATCAAATAATATACTTTGAATGCAATTTGTATAGAAAAGTAAAATTCCCCTTTTGTCAGAATGTAAATTATTATTATTTAAAATGTACCAATAGGTTTTATCGTTATTCGCCAATAATCTCTCAACCAGAGGCTCCACCCGAATGAACCAAGAGGGCACAGCCCGGTAAATAAGAGGAGTATCCGATCGCCAGCAAAACGGATAACTATGCTTTATGGTACTCACATTTACAACGCGCCCACGTTTCTTAAGATCTGCAAGAATGTTTTTGTCGGCATCCTGCAACAGATATTTAACGTTACACTAGTAAACCAAGAATAAACTATTAAAAAGAATAAAAAGACAGCTTAGCTTAGAAAAAATAAATTACCTTGACATACTGTCCAATATAGTCCGTCACGGGAGCAATAAATTTTCCTTGAACATCTACAGGACAAACCATATCTTGATCTCTCTTAATGACTCCATTATCCATGCAAATCCTGTTCAATAAAACCAACGATTCCAGACTCAATCGTTATATTCAATATTCATCTATTTAAATTAAATACAATATCACAGCTAAAGGGTTTACCTGTAATCGTCAGCACCAAAATACGGAGCTTGATGAACCACACCAGTTCCAGACTCTTGAGTAACGTAAGTATCCACCAATATACGGAAAGCGCCCACTTTCTTATACTGTCAAAAATTAGTATTAATAATGCATATATTGAAATGCCGCTGCCATTGCTAGTTAGTTAAGACTAAATGCTTCCCATATTTAATTTCATATATTTTAGTTATAATCTTCGAACCTCGATAAAGTAGTCAAACAATGGCTCATACTCCAAACCGCCAATCTCCTTTCCAGGAAATTTCGAAATGATTTTGTATAGTTTATCAGATTTATACAAAACTTCCAGCCGAGCCTCCATCATGATGTACTGCTTGCCTGCTTTGATATCTGTCCCATATAAATATTCAAATTAAAACTTAGCATTTAACTTTCGAGCAACCTTACTGAATGGTCTTTCAAAACATACGTTTAAAAGTAAGTACCTTCAATGTGTACGTAAATGTGCTCAGGATGTACACAACAAGCCATATTGCTGGGCAATGTCCAAGGAGTAGTTGTCCAAGCTAGCACCGATACTCCTGGCTTCGAAACAAGGGGGAAGCTGACAACAACTACAATGTTAATAGAAGCATAATGTATATTATAGTAATTCACATAGCTATTTCATTATATTATGAATAGACGTAGGCAAGGTACAAAGAATGCTTACCCGCTGGGTCGACCACATCCTTATAATTTTGTGTAGTTTCAAAGTTAGATAGTGGAGTATTACAAGCTGTGGAAAATGGCATGACTTTAAATCCGCGATACACAAGACCTTTGTCGAACAACTGCTTAAAAACCCACCAAATAGTTTCCATGTACCATGGATACAACGTCTTGTAATCATTTTTGAAATCTAAAATTAATTAAAGAATTTTAAGCATACATTTAAGATCCATCATTAGGGAAATCCTTTAAAATCAAGAAAAGAGGATACAATTATAGAGGATATTATTACTACGGAGCTTTTAAAACAGTTCCAAGACTGGGACATACCAATCCATCGACCTAGACGTCCAATGACAGTTTCCCACTCATCCGCGTAACGATGAACAATTTTCCGACATTCACTATTGTAAGCAGCAATGCCCATTTTAGCAACATCATCAGGACCCTTGATATTCAAAGCTTTGTCAATCTCATATTCGACCGGGAGTCCATGGCAATCCCAACCAAACCTTCGCTCCACATGAAATCCTGTTTGATGAGCATACCGTGTCACAATGTCCTTAATAGTTCCAGCCAAAATATGCCCATAATGTGGAAGACCCGTAGCAAATGGTGGTCCGTCAAAGAAAGTATACCGAGGCTTCCCAGCTGATTGCTTTAAACAAGTGTGGAAAGCATCAATACGCTTCCAGATTTCTAATACTTTGACTTCTTCTCCAGGAAAATTGATAGACTCAGGAATGGCATCCACTTCAGTGTCTTCCATCACTCGCGTTGGCTCAGAAGTTTTCACTGCTACCACCGGCTTCTTCACCACAGCAGCTGCAGGAACGGAAACCTCCTTTTCAGCACCCTTTCCACCTTTTCCCCCTTTCTGGGGAGGCGCTGTAGCAACAACTGCCGGTGATTTTTTTGCTTTTGTCATTTCACTTTATGGCTAGTCAAACTACGAAACTGATTTCACCAATAATCTAGAAAGAACAAAATTAAAAATTTCATTTATTAAAAACACTATAAACAATAAACCTATTCCACTGCATGAAACTGAGCAACCGATTTTGTGATTATAATTTTGTACCCACGCTAGGAAATACATTAACGCAAATTCAATGAGTTCGTTAGTAAAGAACGACAGCTGCACCATTGATCATATGTTACAAAATTCAAAAATACCTAAATTAAAATCAAAACAACTAACAGCTCAAGACATAGCATATTTGATAAAGCAAACGATATTGAATGTTGATGACTGATTTTTTTAATCGTCCAAGTATTTCCTTTATAAATAATATCAAAAAATAGTGTGCACCCAATTACAATCTTATTATACATTAGCGAGTCCAGATATACCAGCCCAACTAAACTGTCCAGATGCGGACAGTTTAATCTTAATCGTTCGACAAAATTAGAACTCTGATTTTATCCATTAATCACACCAATTAAGCTCACTACTTAAAAACAGATGAGAACTTAAAATATGACAAACTTTTCTTACCCTCACAATTCAAAACAAGTTCTGTAAATATTAAAACAACAATGTCAAGTACGAGTGGGAACACAAACAATATTTGTGATCCCGAACGTCCGAGGTCTGAAGTGAAAGTCCGAAAGTGTGGTAAGTAATTATCTTTCTAATTTTAAATTATGAACACCAGACAGTCAGTGAAATTCAGTAGAGCCAATCTGACACATGCAATTTCCAACCGGTATTAGGCATGGTCCATAAATGATGTCATCGATGACATGCCTTTTTCTGATACACCCACCCACCCTAACAATAGAA
>JAQFZE010001932.1:0-16016 GCA_034695245.1 Dicyrtomina saundersi | reverse complement strand
AAGACGGTTGTCATGGAAACGCTTTGTTATAATGGAGGCTCGTTCCGTTATTTGAATTCTACTGGTGATTAGCTTTCGAATGATATATGGCTCGATGGAATTGGTCCAGTATTGCAGATTTTTCAAAATTCCGGTAAATTATGTAGATAGGTAGGAATTATTTATATTATTATTAATAAACTATTTCTACCTATTTATGTATGACTGAAACGTAATACCAACCCGCCTCCTCATAAAGGTAACTTTCAAAACAGGAAAATACTAATTTTGTGTTCTGAAAAACTAGCTTTATTTGGCTTTAGTTACCACCTTCTTGCATATATAATTATACATATAATATGAGCTTTGGCTTTTAGCATATTTATTCGCATGCTGCTTGGAGTTTGAAAAAAAACTATCATTCTTTCTCTGCGTGCTCCAGTTTAGTTTACAAAAATCCACGTAATAATACCACGTCGAATTTTTTAATAACCGTTGGTCGAAGCTGGAAAACAAAATTCCGACTACCTACGTTACTTACGTACTGTACTTGGAAATGATGTAAATAAAATGATTTGATTTTTAAAACGGAATTCCCTCTGGTTGACCAATAGGAAAACATTATAATTCATTTTAAGATTTAACCTTTGCTTTTCCAATGTTTATTACCTCAGTAAGTTCTAAACAGAAGGCTTATCCAGGACATAGGAAAATAAATACCACGTACTTTACCTACCTCACAGGCATTCCCTTGAAATCTATAGATGCGAAACTACAAGTTTTTGTGCCCGCGTCTACTCAACGATTAATTGCGCTGAAGATCATGGAGCACTGGGCAGTGGGCAGGCCTCCTATCTCTACATGTTTCAATTCATACCGCCCAAATTTACCATTTATTTTGAATTGAAAGTTTCGAGCATAAAATGCATGAACTTTAACCTTTGAACACGAGAAAAACCCAATATACTTATATACGCATATGCTATCTATTAAGTTTTGATAATGAACTAAAGGCGATATTAGGAAATACCTGCCGAGTCCACCATACCACGTATGCCTTCTATATGAATCCCATTTGAAATTTGTAGTTATAGTTATAGCTAGTAGTTTAATAGAGAAAATAAGGAAAGGCCGACACATTACGAATGCTTCAATGTTTATTTCATATTCAGACATTTGATTTAAACAATACATTAAAAACTTTGAATCCTCCAAATCTTACAAGTTTTCGAGACAACATCGAATACTAGAAATTAAAAGGAAACTAAAAGAATCAAAAAATAGACAACAGATTTGATAAAAGTAAGGAACGTTTTTCACAAATTATAACCGTCTGCTGACACCTGACACTCCATAGGAAACAACATGTGAATTGAGCTCATGTCAATGCAATAATAATGCTATTAATACATGCAATAAAATAACTAGACGAGAAGTCAATACAAGTATCCAAATCTAAACTAATCTTAAAGTTACTTCAAAATATATAATTATTATATAATTATATCCAAATTTTGAAATCTTAAATAAAACAATTAAGTATTATGAAAGTCGTCCATGATAATGTAGGTATACCTTACATAATTAAAAGCACCCACTTACATTTTCACAAATTTTTGTTAAAAATTGTGTCTATAATAATATTGCCAATAATAAATAGCCCAAGTTAAAACTAAGATAATAATACATCTAGAATACATTTAAGTAGGAGTTGTATTTACAATATTTTAATTTATAATCGACATAAACCAACACAAACAATCACACAATTAAAGACATTGCGAAAACTAATTAATTAAAAATTATATACGTTTATACTCAATCCATCAAAGAGGTGTTCATCGTGTACACTGTAATTATAAGGTTGTAAGCACTTAATAACTGACATACCACCCAGAATTTATTTAAAATTTCTTATTGCAATTTTGAAACCGACGAGACATTATAATCCGGATTGCACATAGTTTTTACGTATTTACATTTTCAGGGAAGTATTAGACCGTCTGGATGCCGTATCGTTTTTGTTACAATGGAACAATAGACGATGTTTATAAAGTGCAGTAAACTAGACCATAAAATACATGAAGACATGTCTGTCTGAGTTTTTTTTCATTTAACTTGAGTCTTTATACTCCGTTTTGACATATTATCTAACATTGAGCAACCCCAGTTTAGTAATATAAATGAGGATACGCAGACAGAAAAACTAACATCAAGAATTTTAACTACTAATTTGATTTTACTCCATAATTACAAGGAAAACAGTTTGCGTTATTTTTTTTAATAGTTCACAAGATTATAATGTTGCAGCATAAGCATAATAAGAGTATATCGTTGCAACATTACAAATGTAGCGCTCCAGAATATTGACACTGACGGAACCGCTTCCGGCTGTGTACCATTGCTCATATTTTCTCCCCATTTTATACGGTGCATACCACATTTTTTTGCGGAGTGGAAATGAAGACTGCAGGCGTATGCTTAACTTAAATACCGGTACCGGTATAATTAATAAAAAGATAAAAAAAATTGTTTCATTCTTTGTTATGATCCTCTTGATTTAACTGCAATGTAGTACTGAAGCTCCTTGTCTCGGATTCGACTGTAGCTATTATCAAATATCATGAAATCTAGAAAACAAAGAATGTAGAATTATTAAAGTAGAATATACGCCATATTTAATATTAATAGATTTTTCACTACGCAAAATTTTACGTAAACGTGTTGGTATAAGTATAATATTGAACTTGGTCTTACACTTTCCTACATGCTGGCAAATTACAGAGCCCCTTTGAGTATTTTTATGGGCGTCTGTACGCTTCACCATCGCCAGCATTTCTTCTTTGTCATCTTTATTGCTTTTGCCAATCACAGAAAAACCGATGTCAAACTCCGTCGTTTTGAATGCCCAGCTAAAATTATTAATTAATTATTATTTACTGTTTTGTACACCATGATCATAAATGCACAAATAATTACTAATTTCAGTTTCGCGACACGGAATGATGGCCATATCTCTCACCTGAGTACACTCTGCGGAGATTTTACATTGAGTTCAACTTGGAACTTTTGCCCAGCTTCTACCAAGACTGAAATCATTTTATCCTCAGGAAAAGCATCATACTTTTGAGGGAAATTCTCGAGCCCATCTTTTTGTTCGTACTATAAAATATACAGGGAATATTTAAATTGACCAACTAAAATACTTATTGCTGTACTGGTTTAGTTTCAGAGTACCTCGAAATGTAAATTTTTATTTATCTAACAAAAGTATTTATCATACAGATAAGAAAGAATATTATATATTTTGATAGGATACTTACATTTTTGCATGTAGTGTTAGATCCGCCATATTGAGATGGAAGCTGATCCGCAGGTATCTTCGTCCTAAGAAACTCGCGCCATTGGTCCGCATTCGAACCAAATAGTTGAATTTTCGACTGCGTGTACTCAGAGAAAAACGGCTTCAGAATGGAATAAAATACAGTGAATATTTTTGGGGCTGAAATAAAGTAATTCACAAAACAGTATTATTAGACGAGAGGGTGTACGTTATAGATTATTAATAAGTGACACAAATATTTTTCATATTAGAATAAAATGATGCCATTCAATTAGCAATTTAGTACAAGACATAATTTTAATTTCATTTTTTATGTCGGCTCGATAGAAATTATTTCGTGATTAAATATTTTATAAAATACATATATACAATTTATATGCACACATCGCTGTTGAAGAACAATATGAATTTTTAGTACATTATTTTCTGAAATAAAGCATTACGTCGCACTTCCATTCAGTTTATGAGTGAACGTTTGCATAAACTGCTTGTGATACTTGTTATTAAGAGATGGATGGATTCCGACATATTGACATATTGACCCATGAAGAATCAAAATCACCCGTTTCCAAAAAAATAAAAGAAATATTTAGCGATTATTTTGTGGTATAGTAAAACAATAAAACAGTCACCAAATAAGAATTTATGATTTTTTGGACTATGGATCCATTTTCCCTCGTGATTTTATTTTGAATAGAGGTCATTTTGATTCTTAGCTGTCATGATATACGTATATACTCCTTTTAAACATGGACTGCACTTAGGACATATTGCTCATTCATCAGCGATATTAATCGTGCTTATTTCTCACCATTAATGCCATAAGCACCCTTTAATACTTCAGGGTGGTTAGCTTCAACCCGCTTAACAGCTTCCAATGACAACTCAATAACTGAAAATAAGCACAGACAAGAAAATATAATACGGAACAGGTAAAAATGGAATAGAGTCAGTATTCATTGTAAATATCTTCATAATTTTGCTATTTTATTATCTTACTTTCTTTAGAGGCGAACTGACGATAAGTTAATCCTTCTAAATCCGCAATGCCAATAAATTGGGTCACTCTTTTGTTATTTCTGCTTTTGCGACTGCAGATGTGTAAAGCTGTTTCCATAATTTGGTCGATATACCTCTGATACTCCCCTTTCATTTTTAATTCCACCATTTTGGGAATATCCCATCGTCCAACGGTGGCAATGAGCACTGTGTTTAAACAGATTATATACAGCTAACAAATTCGGAGCAGAAAATGGTTTTTAAAACGTTTCCACACATACCACATAAATATTGTCAATTGTTTACCTGGACAGCCATCCGCATCATAACCGCTAACTTTGAAAGGGAAATCGTTTCTGATAAATTCTGGTGCTTGCCATGTAAGGATGCGGTCGATGTTACTTGCTTTTCTCCATATTAAATGCTGAAATATTTAAAAAGTTAAGCAATATTTTTACAGTAAAATAAATATTGAATTAATAAAATGTAATTAATAAATTTAATGTAAGTACCGTACTTCCTGTAATAGTACACGAGCTTACTGTAAATTACGATCTTTCAGACCCATGTAATTTTACAGGCCCGTGTACTATCATGGGCCCATAAACAATTATAGGAAATACAGTATGCAGAAAAATTCTTTGTTTTATGTTGACACAGCCATTGCATTGTTGACATACATAATAATTAATTATATTATTTTTGAAATCACTTCCACTTTTCTCTCTAATAAGAACCCCCATAATAATACCATTAATCGCTCATTAATCATATAGGAAACTAATAAGCATATTATCCTATAATTAAAAATCTGTAAAAATAATTTATTGAATGGGAAATATTTTGAAACTGCTTCCTTGCATGTTGTCATTTATATGTACAATGTAGAATCGAGCAAAATGCATCCCATAAATCCCATTATTTGAACTTGGTTCCACTGACATACTTGTAAAGATAAAGATAAAGATACACAAATAAAAAAAACAATAGACAGTAATATTATAATGTAAATACAGAGACATGTGTTAAAAAATATTCGCGTTTGCATTGTATACAGTAATACAGTGCACAGAGAGCGACGACGACGAGCGACCTCCCTAATAAACCATTTAGCATAGGTGAACCTTGCAGTTTTACAGTTGTACGTTACTCATTACATATGCATGCTGCGATACGATACAGCTGACAGGTATAGCCACTTGTTACACTTGCAAAAATACGGCTTATGCCTGACCACGTGTGAGTCCTGGGAGCATAATACAGTTGTGGTCTCCTACATAACATGATACTAATATTATGCAACCTAATGGGTAATAAACATTCCAATTATGCAGACGTCAGAGCCATAATATATTTGTGATTGGAAACCATCAATCTATTCACTCGACTTGGACTTGGTACATATAGCGCGCATAGTGAAATATAATTCCAAATTCCTTCATTCAAGGGTCGATTCTCGTCATTTCGCCAAATCGTCTGCATATACAGACGCATAGATCAAATTCCATGGCATCTCGAGATCGACTTCGAACTTCGAAGCTGAAGGTGCAAGGTGGCTTTAAGAGAAAAAGTAGGCACCTTTCAAGTTTAGCAATTGATATTGATATATGTAATTATAATTTGTCATAATTATACTGTGTACCTTGCACAAAGTACAGAGTATACCGTATACAGAGCGTGCGGTTATATATGATGTTTGAATTTACAGATTTTTTACATATCATAGATCAGATTTGAAAAAAACATTGCACCCGTACAACATTTTTTAGGGAATTCTCGGTCAATAGTCATATTTTCTTCACCACAAGGACAGTCACGGGAATCAATAGCAATAGTAAATGATGGTGTGGTGCCAATTACTTACTACAGCAGTGTTTGTATGTCATATGTGTGTGGACACAGCGTAGTACTGACTAGTGAGGCACATGCTCACTGTCACTTTGAATCACTATATAGTTTCACCTATAGAATTAGGTGAAGGATTCTGAATCTTGTTTTTTCATTGTTACAAGCTCACTCAATCCCTGGGAAGGACGACAATTTGAATTCGACAATCCTGGCTAACTAGCACTATATAGCATGTCGTGTTCGCTCATAAAATTAATCGTAATCACTCCATCATCTCCAAACTCCAATCCGCACTGCCTATACAGTCTAAAAAAATATACCCTTCTACCGATTTGAATTTATAATACATACTCTGACTGAGCGAGTACCTTCAAATCTCAAATTAATTATATACGAAATTTGCACTACATATTACCTTATAATATGTCCAACCTAAAGCGTACCTGCGTACCTCACAATTACAACCAGAAGTAATAGACAGTTTCCCTATATTAATTAAGGTGCTTAAAAATGAGATCGTTATAGTTAAGTAAATTATATTCAATACCGCCGCAACCGCGTGACAGGCTGACACTGACCATGAGATAATTAATCGCTAAGTAACAATTAGTTTTATCCCCTCCCCAAAACAAATATCTGTTCTGATGATTATGGTGTGAATGAAGCCAAACTGTAGAATGAGACGCTATGGAAATTGACGTAGAAAATAACAATAAAGGCCTGCCTCCTATTTTCTATTGACGTATCTATCGCTTGCTTTTAGATTACAGTTATTGAGCCTTACCTTTCTCAACATGTCCTCAGCTTTGTCAATATTTAGCTCCCGAGCTGAAATGAATTAAATATAATAAATTAACAATGCTATTAATACATATTATTATTATGAAAATTGAAATTGAACTCTAGCATTCCTCCAAAAACAAAAAAGCGATAATTTCTTTAATGCTTCTTTGTATGTGAATAAAATTAATATTATTTGAATTCTAAGCATAGATGTTTACCTCTCAACCAGCGAAGTAAATATGAGTCTTGTAGCTGGTCCTCATCCAACTGCAAATCTTGAACTCGTCCACGGAACTGGAGAAATAAATTTTGAGGAAAATTTCACGAATTATATTATTATTATTGTATTACAGTATAATAAATAATACCATTTTACGTAATCGTATTAAATAATACAAATGTACTTTTTCATTAACAATTGAAAAACAAATAAGAAATTAAATTGCTCCAAAATGCAATTACGCACGCAAAAAATCAATATTATAGAATGCAAAATAAATTAAAGTCCTGGTCAAGTCTATACGCAACATCGAAACTAATTTAAAACTTACTGTTTTTAATGCAACAATTTCCTTTTCACTTGCTTCTGCCATGGTTCCTTTAATTGGTAGTTAGTTTCAGTTTCGTTCTCCTACAGACAAACAATAAAATCAAAAGTATTACAAAAGTACAAGGATTACAGTTATAATTGAATTATCTAATTATTTACCCCGGTAATAAAGAATCTATAATGTATTGCTTAATTTATTTTAAGACCGCAACTCACACAAGGTCCTTAAAAAAGTTACACACAAGACGGCAAAATAAGAAATTTTTGAGTAGCTATAGCTTAGTAAGCTTAAGTCTAGTCAGTAGCTAGTTTCCTCACAATATTTTCATGCCATTGCAATCTACTATAATAACATGCTGCGAAACCATCACTAGTCATGCTTTCGTGTTTGAAGTTTAAACTTACTTTAGGCAAAAGCACAGACACTGATCGAGAGGTACAGCTGTTGTATGACAATAATTATGTAACTAATGGTAATAGTAATATTAGACTAAAGTTGTAAGACTCGACATGTAGTAAAATGCAAAACAAAAATGCTTACGTATAATTATAATGTATCCTGTGACCCTTTTAAGAATCCTAGTCCTTTTTGTACTTCAGTCTGATTTTTTTGGATGTTTGTCAAGTTATTCGCCGTTCACACCACTTTAACTTATGTATAATTACGCACGCTTCACACTATATAGCAAATGTCTCATTACCGCTCTATTCTTCTTCACAACAACATCCGTAGACAGACACGAAAACTGCTGCTGATCTTCTAAATGGTGTACGTGACAGAGCAGAGCAAAGAAAGAACAAGAACTACTTAACTTACGTTCGTTTTTCCTTTATCGTACCAAAGAGACTGACGACGACGACGAAGCCAAATACTTCCGCTCCATAGTGTAAAAAACAAAAATATTTGAAGTTATAAGCTGGGCTGACCCGTCACGAAACAACACATTTTGAATAATGTTACTTTTGCTGTTGCACGTTTCGAGTTTAAATAACCAACTGTGAGAAACAGCACCTAGTAATACGTAACAAGCATAAGTGCAGTGTTGACTGGGCCGTAGAAATCTTTGTTGCCTCTTTTCCTCCTGGGTCTACGAAAATAACTTCCTTTATTGTCCATTCAAATTCCAATAAAAATGTCTTCCATTTGTCCAGACTGACAGTACACAAACCCCGTCCACCCAGGTAAATACAGATCCTACAGAAACAAGAACATAAAACTTAATTAAAGTTGACCATGGATGTATTTGTTTATTCACTATTCACTCAGAAATATGTATCACACAACACAAACATACCTAATAGTTTAACGTAGGTAGGTATGTATAAATCATAAAAAAGTGGAATTCGTTTTTTAATTATTTCATCCTTTTACCCTTCCTGGAGGATAAAAGATGTGATATTAGAATTAGAGCTAAGCAGAACTTTTCTTAAAAAATTTGGCGATGCAATGGAGCGTCCTAAAACTGGTTTTATGTTTATTTTTTGTCTATTCTAAATATTCATCTAATGTAATAGAAATTTCAGCCTTCGACTCACGAATAAATGCTCACTATTATGCACTGTCTTACGACATCCACATCCACAAGTCAGGAGATCAGGAGCAGAATCTGCTTGTAAAAATATTAAATCTTGGACTACTGAATAACTCACTCGTCTCTCACGCACGTCACTCAACGGACCCAGCTGATCAACAAATGTACACAAAGATTTTGAAGCTTGAGGAAATTGCACATGGAAATTGTGCCTTCGCCTTTGCCACCACGTCAACGTTGAGTAGAAGTCGAGGAACGGTTCTTCACAATGTACCTGTAAGGTCCTCTAGGGAATCTGGCACTTGGGGAAAAAAATTAAGGTTTCTTGTAGTCCTTATAAAAACAATGCTTATTGATGTCTGTCTGACTATATAGCAAGTATGACAGAGATGGCAAGTTCAGATTTCATTTTGTTTTTTATTTAGCGTATATTATGCGTTGAAAAAACAAGACAGACGTACCTCCTTACATTCACTGGTATTATGGTATGGTCAATGGTGGTGTGGTAGGAGAGTATAGGATCCAAATCGACAGTCAACATATTTAAGTGGCACCCAATAGAGGTTCGCGTTGAAAATTATGACCTGTGGCCTCGGACGTATGTATTTCGACCTCTCATGCCATCCCATTCGTAGGTATACACGTTCTTTTTTTCTTCTTATTCATATATTATTAAACATTGGACGTTGGAGTTGGAGTCATAGTCTGCACACAGACACGATGGGAAGCTGAAATTTAAAATGTAATTACTAATAGTCAAGAGGCATAACTAATGAATTTAGATAATCTTTTACATGTCCACCGTCATACAACCCAAGCAGTACACATACACAGACACCCTCATAAAGGATGCTGGGAAGAAGTCAATCTATCAATCCGTTTCATTCAGCTTTTAGTTCCTTCCCTTTCATTTATTGTTGTAGCCAGCGTATCTGCGAACAGATCGAAATGTACCTCTTCCCCTTGTAGTTGGATTGTGATTTGTAAGTTTGCATATTTTTCTATACATATGCAACAATGCAAATACTAAACATGTGCCAAACTTCCAACTTGTATGATATTGGGTAATACTTTTACATCTCCACATGGACGACGTCATAAAGGAAAGGAAAGTGATAAAGGTTATAAAGGTAGTGTTAGTTTTACAGTGTACTAGTGAGTGGAGTCTGATAAGACCCTACCTATGCAGTATAATATGAAGAGTTATTTGGCAAAACAGGTCAAGTCCATTTTTCTTTAAATGAAATTATTTGCGTTTGTACTAGTCAGCTAGATACGCTACTGTGTTTAATGGTGAAGGCATTAGTTGAACCAAAGCAATTTTTTAATATAGCCAAAAATTTATTTTTTGGCAAAACGGGTCAAGTCCATTAAATGATTTTTGGCAAAATGGGATAAGTTCGCCACGCGTTTCTGATTTAATTTGGATTTTTGAGTGTTTTCGTAGTTTGTAGAAGAAAATTGCCGTGCGCAAATTTTGTTATGCAAGAAAAAGTTTAAAAGTTAAAAAACTTTTGGTTTCACTCAAAACGATTAAAATTTACCTTTTACTATATATGTTAAGTTATTGACTTTGAGACAAAACTGAAAAAGTCCACAAATTAAAATTTTTGAAAATTTTCTAAAAAATTCTGAAGTCATTCTAGATTTATGAAACTGCTTGCAATAACGCTTCGTCAGTTACAGTGCCTGGAGAACAAAAATGGGTTAAAAAAAATAATTCTGTCACCTTTTATACATTATATATTTGTTGTTCCTGTAAAATTCGCTTTGATGAACTTATCTCGTTTTGCCGAAAAACTTGTCATATGTATAAACATTATTGTCTCACCTTCCTTTTCAGAGTAGCACACACAAAGTCAGCCGCAAACGTCGTGGTCATCGTCGTCATTATCATCCCCTTCCCATCCTGCCTGCTGTCCCGTCGCCCATCTGTAAACCTGTTCAACATTTAATTGCATCTCATATTTTATTCATTCCAAACGTTAAAATTCCCTCTTGGCCACTCAACGATTCAATAAGAAGTGAAATAAGTTTTTCTTATATCTCTGGGGCGTTTAAGAAACTCATACGTCTCTTTGCACTTACTTGTAGTCGTAGTCTCGTTTTCTTTCTGTACTATATAATGTGATCCTGATGGGTGATATGATATACCTAATTGAATTTTAATTTTTTTGTAAATTAAAAGCATCATAATATTCGTATTGGATTCTATATTGTGCATGTTACGATCTTGATTGATTCTGCTAACCAATTATTATTACCAGTGCAATTTAGAACTATATTTCAGAAGATTACAAAGTATATACACTTGATCATAATATAAAACATACGTACTATTATCATGTCAGGTGTTGAACTTCTTATGGAAGTATTCATAGGATAATTCCAAGAATTAAAATTACAATATATGTACTTAAATACTTACATACTTTTTACTTTAGGCACTCTTGCAATCATCAGCAGCAATCATAATCAAAAGCCCTGACAGCATCATATTGTGGGAAATTATTAAGAAAATATTATAGTAATGATTTATCTACAAATAAATTCCACTTCCGATTTCCACTTCCGCTGTACTATGTCTACCACAGCATTTCACTCTAATCACAATCCAAGTAACGAGGCACATATATATCAATGTACCTACCCACATACATATAAGTAGATAAGTGTGTATGCAATGTCTACTTGAATTTTGAATATACTACCCAAATTACATGCTAATCCTAACCCCTTAGTTAGTGGTCAGTAGTGGTGAGTGCATCTAGAAAATGCAAGCCCAGTACATACATAGCAAGGCAACAATGAAAAGAAAAGTGTTCCCTTTTTTTCTTACAATAATAATAATGAAAATAGTAGTATGATTAGTGCGGCTTCACGCAAAATGGCGTAAGAAATGTACAGATTTTAAAGACAGAGAGGTGATCACGCGGTTGCTATTATCACCTCCATAAATCAAATTAGACCCTTATTTGAAATGAATTTGTCACCACAGCCTCTGTCAATAATCTCATCAAAATTATGAAAGTTGGATGAGATGACCAAAAACAAATGATAACGTAATCTTCCCACACGCCCATGTCTAATTTTCTACTGAGCACACTTTTATTTCTATTATCCAACTGTGTATAAATAAACACACCAAACTTTATGCACCATTGATCGGCATAAAGTAGGTACTTTATATTATGTGATGTATATATTGGTATTCCCACATATAGCTTTACGCTGTAAGTACACAGTGAATTATCAATTACTATACAGTTTGCAGAGATATATTCACTCATTTTTGTAGACAGACGGACAGACTATTCATGTAGTAAAAATCTACTCTGCCCATTATTAGCGTCATCCCCCAGTATTTACGTGTATGAATTTATTTATGTCCGCTGTCCTGAATATAGCGCATAGTGTCTGAATCTGCACAACTATATAGGGAGTGTACAGTTTAGTGCTACACCTTAAGTTTATTAGAACAGCCTTGTTCTAAAATAAAAGAGATTGTATATATTAATTTTTCATGCTTTTATGGTTTAGTCTCAGATTAGGCTATCATACTAAGGAGTAATGACTGTAAATGAAGAGTTGTTTGGCAAAACGGGATCAGTCAATTTTTTTTTCAAAAATGAGATTATTTGCCATCATACGTGTGCTGTTAAACTAGGTACTTACTCTACTGGGTTAAATGGTAAAGACCAAAGCTTTTTTGGCAAAATTGGATAAGTCCATTAAATGATTTTTGGAAAAATGGGAAAAGTCCACCTAAAGCATGGATTCCTGATTTAACTTTGGCTTTTGAGCGTTTTCGTAGTTTGTAGAAGACAATTTCAAATTTATGTGCGTAAATGTTTTTACCCAAGGCAAAGTTTAAAAGTTAAAAAAAGTTCAGTTTCACTCAAAACGATTAAAATTTCATCTCACGGACTTTTTCCTCCACGTTAAGTTATTGATTTTGAGGCAAAACAAGTCAAGTCCACACATTAAAATCTTTGAAAATTTTCTAAAAAATTCCAGAGTCAGTCTAGATTTACGAAACTGCTTGTAATAACGCTTCGTTAGTTACAGTAGGTCTGTAGAAAAAAATTGAGCTCAAAAAATTATCCCGTCACCTTTTATTCATTATTCCTGTAAAATTTTCTGATTGGCTTATCCCGTTTTGCCAAAAAAGTCTTCAAATACTCTCATATTATTCGAATGGTAGTTAGAATGCAGTTGTTGTAAATTATGACTAATTTAATTCCTAAGGTAGTACTTACGTAGTTAAGTACTTTGAATAGATATATTACTTTACTTTTAGAAAAATGATGAAAACATGACTGCTTCTTGTGATCTGTTAAAATGTAGTTTGGGAATGATTTAAGTAGGTTTTTCTTTTCAATTAAAACAATCGTCGTGGGTTATAATATAATGCACATTCAACAGTTATGGGTTATGTGATTGTATGTAAGGAGATTTAAAAAAGACTGTGGGTTAAAACAATACTGCCAGAAAAAAAACAAATACTAACGCATTAAGGTTAAGGACAAACCAGATCACCTTACCTTTCGAGGATTGTCTGAGAGAAATTTTGCAGACGTAGGTACGTACTTAACATGCTTCGTACACGAAAACGTACATGGGTACATAATATTCATTATTTTGGTTCGCTTTGATTTAGTATGTATAGTAGTTAGTAAGTGCAAATCGATGTTCATGACTTCGTATATTTTTTCAGTATACACATTACTGTTGTAATTTATTTACAACGAACAATTGTTCTTTTCGTTTGTGATAGCGCCTTCATAATCACAATCACAAACTAGTAAAATTGGATTGCGTACAATCACAAGGACCAAAGGTGGGCAAACCAATATCGCACCCATCAAGGGTTGGTTTTTAGATTTGTTCCCATTTCTTCTATGTTGAAACCCTGCCGTTAATACGTATGTTTGGACACCTCCCGCGTTATTATACGTCGCTCCCGGGAGCCACAATGCCCGATTGAATGATTATTTACCTTCTATTATGTTGTAGATAATTTTATAGATAATCAATGTCAAAAGCCATGTCAATATTCAAGTATTTCTTTTAGTAAACAGTATAATTTATACATTTAACAACACTATATGCACAATCAACATGAAGTAATTTTTGTTGCAAAACTGCAGTAACTTATTTAATTTTTAAACTTATACTTAAATTTGGGGCTACGAAAATAATGGGACAAACTTCCCTTCTGCTTTTTTTGCAAGTCTGTTGGACTTATACCAAAATGATTCTTCCCTGACAATATCCCAGTTGTGTAGAATGCAAAAATCCGCCTTTAAAGTCGTTGCCCGCGAAGGGTCCCTATTTTTTTATTTTCCACACCCTTTTGCCCTTCTACTTTTTTAATGCCGATGTAGCCCACCCTAAGTACACCCTACATTATTTTTTTTCCAAAAAATTGATCGACCCTACTTTTTACCCTATTTCCTACCCGACAAGCCTACAATGTCTACCCAGGACGTCAAACACAAACAAACCTGTTTCTGTCATTCGTCGCTAGCTAACGTTTTGTGTGCAAACAAAATCTATCACAATCACAATCTTAGCAGCTAAAATACAACGTAAATTGTGGTTGTTTGTTTGTTGTTTCAGAATTAACAATCTTCGAAGTTCTTTGTGAACAAATTACAACAATAAATACACATGTACTATACGCTGTCATACGCATCTGACTTTTATGGTTTTATCGTCTCTTGATAACTACAGACACAATTCTACTAATGGATATAGGTACCGATTTACTTTTCAGATGACCACACTCACTGACATTGTAATTGCGCAAATTCGTATCTTCTTACAACTGGAAGTACCTAGTTAACTACACAGAAGAAATAACATGACAATGGAAATTAAGTCATGCCCCGAACGGGAAGTCATGCCCAGTTCAATAATTGTGAGAAATTATAAAAATAAATGTAAAACATAAATGTATAATGAAGGTAAGAAAATTATAAATATAAGTATAGCTTACTATGTGATGTCCAACTTTAGTAAGCTTACACTTTTTATTTCTTTTCTGTTGACAGTTAAGGCTACTTTTTGCCACCACTTTTAAGCCACCTCATGAGGTTTTTATCTTAAAGGTTAGGTTAGTTACATTTTTCCCTCCCTCCTTCGGCGGCAAGCAGCTTTAGGAGCCTGGATTAAAGTTACTTCGGTTAAATAATCACAAAATACAACTGAAACAATTCAGTGCTGCAAATTGTTATTTTGATTTTGGTATATTTTAACAGTGAATTAACAATAACAATAACAAAACTAGATTTTCAATGTTAACAAACGTATACCAATAATAAAACAATAACAACAATTTATAGCACTGAAACAATTCATGTTGATTATTGTGCCTAATAATATCGAATACTTAAATAGTCATTGGAACAAAACATTTAGGACGAAGTATCATTTTGTTATGTATCAACGCATTTGCATTTTTTGCTACCTGTGAAGGGTTTCCGCGTTATTTCGCGATTTGGGGCGTCTGGGGGGCTGCGCCAACCTAAAATATTTTAAAAGAAAATTTAAATGAACTGGGCATGACTTCCCGTTTGGGGCAAGACTTCCCGTCCTGGACAAGACTTTCCGGCCTGGACAAGACTTATCAAACTATCCCCATGTGATGATGAATGTTCGTGAATAAATAATAGGAAACAAAAAATAACATCTGAAATCGGTTCAATATCTAAATCGCAGCCTTAAACTTGATAAGGTACTGGTGCCGATGATGATGACAATCAGTTATATGAGGCTAAAAGTGGCCGAAAATTGAACCCATTAATTAATTCGCCGATTTAAAATTATGATTGAAGTACCACCACACAATGGAAACCGCAATGATAATAAAGGTACTGGTACAACTTCTATGGTACTTCTATACATAAACTTCCAGCGTTTTAGCCCTACAGGAGAGCGTGCATAAATTACGTGGTACCTCGAGGGGGGGGGGTGGTAC
>JAQFZE010001931.1:0-16017 GCA_034695245.1 Dicyrtomina saundersi | reverse complement strand
GAAGGATTTAGGAAGGGGAAAATTTACGTGTAGGAAATAGGGAAAAACTAGGTATGCAAATCAAATGCCCATGTCTGAATATTATGCATATTGTCAAATAATCTAACAAACAGTCAATGGTCCCGCATTTGTCCCTCGCATATTTGTTTGTTCGTGTTGGGTGAATTGTCAAATTCCCACTTGTCATTTTCGAATGAAGCATAATCTTCAGCAGTTTATGAACAACGTTGATCGTGGAGTGGAATTCATGGAATCGTCCTTTAGTGTTCTAGCTAGAACTAACCAAATAAGAAACTGCATATTTCGAGGTTCACTGATGAATGTGTAAGTTGTGCATGCACCCTGCTTGTAGCTGCAATACTTAAACAGTGGACAATTTGTCCATAGATTGGTCGGTTGGTCTCAAGGGCCGAAGGGCCCAAAATTGGCCGAAATACTATTTGCAATTCGCCATGTCAGGGAAAAGAGATGAGGTGAATAATATAATCGTTTTCCTATGTTACGCAAAATGATATCAAGTAAAATAAAGTATACTCTAAGTAATAACTAAGTACAAACACCAACTACAGGACTACAGGAAATTCAGTTGCGTATAATTATGCGACAACTACCAAACGCAAGGAGATAAGGCAGGTGGCCCTTGGTTGCTACTAATTTTTTTCAATGATATAAATGAAACACATTCAAGTGATGTTTTAAATTATTGAAAATATAATATTATCTTTGTGCATCTACAGTTAAAAAATAAAATGTGTTGTAGATTGTTTAACCTGAAACGTGTATTACTTTAGGAAATTATGAAGGATTTGAAAGTAAAATCATCAAAGCACTACCACTACCTAATTTAAATATAGTTATCCTCTGTTTTCATAATATTTCCCATTTCCATTTATGCATGTAGATACAGTTTCCTGCAATGAGTAGCCAGCGGGGAAGTGGAGTAGGAAATGTTCCAGGGCTGTTAAAAATATCTAGAGTTGCTCATCCATTTCGGCCACCAACAATTAAAAGAATTGTTGAAGTCAAAATTGAACCGTGCAGTATTCCCAATTGTACCTCGTGCGAAATAGCCCGTTCATCCCATATCGTTAGTGGCAGCGATGGTTTTGCAAACACACACAGCAGCGACGCTGCTAAGAATCCTAAGAAAGTATTTGTTAACCCACCAAAGCAAGCGTCATCCTCCACTATTAGCGGACCCAAGAATGCAACTTTAAAGGATGTAAACTTGGATCCCAGTAGCCGAAAAGATGAAAACACTGGGTAAAGAAAATTTTTGATGTTATGTATAGTTTCGGCTCCTATGTCCATTTTCCGAATGCGATTTGTACGAATTTTCGTTGTCCGAAAAATAGGTTGTATGTCCAAGTACTTTATGTACGAATCGCCGTTGTCCGAAAAGTTGTTGTACGACAGCCACATTTTGTAGCCTCGTGATACTTCTTGTACGAGAAACTAACGTTGTACGAAAGCTATCTGAATATGCAGCTCCTCGTATGGGACACCTAGGAGTTCTTATCTTAGCACTAAAGTTTGTGATGGATTTTTATGTAATTTTAATAAACAAACTGATTCCCCGCTGCCAGTCAATAGTAGAGCTACTTTGTTAGTCGAAACTTATTTTCGGTGCTAAGAAAGAACGAAAGAAGACTTGCTATACCATACTTGCCTCCACCGGTAGAAGTTTCGTGTTCTCCAAAACAAGCTGTGGCTAATAAAAAGCCTACCACAACTCAAAATATAAATTCGCCTGCAGCAGGAAGAACACGAAGGAAAATTAGGAATACCTATGTACACAGTATTTTAACTTCATTTCGTGTCAATAATTTGCAACGTTTTGTGCCCAGTATTTACTAGTGGTATTATTTAACTTTATTTCATGTCGTTAACGTTTGTAATTGTCATTGGATTAATAAAGTATCGGAGAACGAGCATTCGTACAAATGTCTCCGGCAACTTACATTTCGACAACATGTTTCGGACAAAGCGCATTCGGACAATGGACTCTGCCTCATTGTATTATGTAGTGTTACAATTTTGTAAGTTAACTTAGTTGTGTATTTTCTCTGCTTCATTCCATCAGTTTCAAGGCGATTGTTTACTCCGTTTTATGGGGTAAAGCATCAACCCGGAAGCATAAAAAATGGGAAGGGGATGGTTTCTTGACAATAAACGGAAAGGATTTGACTTTAAAAGTACGTTTTGTTTCATCTAATATTCGAAATTAAAATATTGTGTGCGTTACAAGTGTAGAACATTTGCTTATTTTTGCAGAACATCGACGGCAAGGTTCTTGAAACCTGTCGAAATTATAAACTGCCGGAAGAAATTGAAAACGGTGTTATTTTGAAAATTGGCGGTAAAGAAGTGGAGCTGCAAGATATTGTTGATACATCAAAGGAAGATAACTATGATGAAGACGAGCCAGTAGAACCCATTCGTCATAAGTTGCCAACGAAGCTGATAACAAAGCCTTATATTAATCCTTGCGCTCCTGGCACCCATATTCCTGTGAACCCTGGAAATCGGGATGTCGCCAAACCGTTGTTTGATCCGTCCATGCCCGGAGCTTTAGTTTTGCCTGAACCGGAATGGGATCACCAGGTGAGACTGCCAGACCGGTTTTTGTATATTAGCTTGAATCCATAATCTTTACTGTTTTCACCTTGTATTACTTGTTTCCATCTTTTCGCTTTGCGATTGTAGAAAATTTATTTTACGGTATATAAAAACTTTATGTAGCGCCTTTTCAACGCTGAAAGTGTTGCTCTAGTTCCTGTTGTGGTTGATCCTCATATTTCCAAACACTTCAGACCGCATCAGCGCGAAGGCGTTGAATTCTTGTACAGATCTGTGTATCTTCAACCAGCTTATGAAGGAGGTGCAATTTTAGCTGATGATATGGGCCTAGGCAAAACGTTGCAATGCATAGCGCTTTTATGGTAAATTTATAACCTCATGTAAAGACCTAAACGTTGTATGGGCGGCCGAGACCAAATATACTTAATGAATAAATTATTATTATTTATCGTAAATTCGAAATTTTAATACATCGCTTGCAAATATATCGAAATTATTTTCTTCCACGGAAATAAAATAAAATTACACATGGTTTGTAGGACATTTCATAGACAAGGCCCGTATGGACGAAAAGAAATAGCAAAACGATCATTGATTGTCACCCCTAGCAGCCTCGTGCATAATTGGGAGAAGGAATTTCTCCGCTGGCTTGGGACCGAAAGGATTCGCGTTTTTGCGGTTACTTCCGATCGGCCACTAGACAAGTGCCCAGGAAATGTTCCTGTTATCATAATTTCCTATGAAATGGCCATACGCTCTGAAAAGGTCCTAAGGACTAAAAAGTACGATCTAATGATATGTGATGAAGCTCACAAGATTAAAAATATGAAAAATCAGGCTTACCAGGTAAGTCTTAGTTGGAAGATTTGTTTGCTTAGTCGTATATTACATTGAAATTTATGCCCAGTAATTTAGCCATAGATGATATAATTTTTTTTAGCTTCTGAAAAGCTTAAAATGCCCCCGCCGAGTTCTTCTTACGGGAACCCCGGTCCAAAATGATCTCATGGAACTCTTCTCTTTGGTTGACTTCGTCAGACCTGGGGCTCTAGGAACAGAACATGAGTTCAAGAAAGAATATGTTATGCCCATCGCCAAGTACCAAGATGAAAGCTCTTCTGGTGTGCAAAAGGGAATTGGAATGCTTCAAGCTGGACGCTTAAATGCTGAAATTTCTCCATTTTTCTTACGCCGAGACTCGTCTGTGATGCTGAAATATTTACCTGGTCGTGTTACCCAAATCGTATTTTGTAATCCTTCTCCCCTACAGGTAATTACATTATATGATGCAATAAGTATCACATGGTTTTCATTTTGTACAATTCGATAACATTTATACCTACTGTATATCTTGTAATAGTACGCGGGCGCACTATTTAAATTTGGAATTCTCAGACCCGCGTACTATTACAGAACCGCGCATTATTACAGGAAATACGGTACCTACCTACATATTTTTTTAATTTATTATGCACAGGTAAAACTGTACCGAGCTGTGATGAATTCTAGCGTTGCAAAGAGTGTCCTCAACGAAACTTGTCAGTCCCCACTTGCTGTCATTCTACTCCTTAAAAAGCTTTGTAATCATCCGTATTTAGTGCATCCAAAAAACCAAAACGAAAATCGTGTAAGTTGGATTTCATGTAGAATTTATTTACAGATATACTTGTTAATAATGCTTCACTCTTTTCTTTCATGCTAACGATGCTATAATCTTAAATTGAGCATGCTTCTATACTATACTTCTTTTATTATTAACTATCATTGAATGTTCTTCAGGGTGATATTTATGACGAGCTATCCTCCGTTTTCCCAGCAAGCAAGAGCCACAAAGCTTTCCTCGAACAAGACTCGGGAAAACTCATGGTTTTGATGCAGATGCTTCGACAGTTTCAGACTGAAGCACAAAAAGTTGTTTTGGTTTCTCATTACACGCAGGTATGAGTGAGATTGTCCCATAATTTAAATCTTGACATTTCATACTTCCCATGTAAGGATATGCCGATATGGATATATTTGATTATGGTGGTATTATATGATTAATTTACCCCTATTAAAATTCAGACTCTAACGGTGCTGGAAGAAGTTATCAAATCTCAGGGATATTCCATAGTTCGCCTTGATGGATCTACTCCAGCAAAAGAGCGAATAGGCGTTGTGGATAAATTTAATTCATCCCGAGAATCTTGTAAATATAATTGTGCATACAGTATTACCAATAATACCTACCTACCTACTTACCTACATTAGATGAATGCAAGTTGTTTCAAATTTATTTCAACCTTCTGTCGTGTTTGTGTATTTTAAGTGATATTTCTACTCAGTTCGAAAGCTGGAGGAGTTGGGCTTAATCTACAGAGTGCATCAAAGATTATTCTTTACGATATTGATTGGAATCCTGCTCACGACATACAGGCTATGGCACGGTGCTGGCGACCTGGACAGAGAAAGGAGACTCACATTTACAGGCAACATGCACATATTTTTATTCTTGAGTATCTGCTAACATGGTTGATTGAAGAAAATAAAACGTGACTATTTTTGGTATAAATTAACATTGCTGAGATACATTTCGACATTTTCACTGTATAGACTACTTACCAGTGGAACGATTGAAGAGAAAATTTATCAGCGCCAAATTAGCAAACAAGACGTTAGTGGTTCTGTTGTTGATTTGTTACTATCTAACAACATTCGATTTTCCCCGGAGGAATTAAAGGTTTCAGTTTATTTTCATTTATTCATTTTCATTGAATTAAATTTTGTCAATTGTGAAAGTCATGCACGTACTATCGTCGTAGGACATATTCACACTACATGAAAATGGATGTCTCACTCATGAGCTCATCGGATGCGAATGCAGGCAAAATGGTCTAAATGTTCTGGAGAACTCAGATGATGAAGATGAAATTGAAAATCAGCCTCCGAAGAAAAAACGAAAAACTGAAGGGATGGGTGAACTCATGCATTGGGAGCATTTTGGGAAACCGCTCGAAGACTGCAACCTGGTACGATGAGCTCATCCTCTATATACTATTTCATACTGCTTATGTTTGTTAAGATGGGAGTGCATACCATTTTTTTCGCCTGTGAGTATACTGCAGGCAAGTATTTTTCACTAACTGAACTTTTATTTGATAATTTAGGATCCTGCTGTAGTCCATCCTTCGGTTGAGTTCATTTTCAGAAATAAGTCAACTATTGCCTTTTCTGACGACATCGTCGTTGATTCAGAATAAAAGAGTAAATATCTATGAATTTGGTAATACTTTAATGGACTACTACAAAATTCGATGTATACGTTTTTTTCTATTACATACTTTGTACTTTGGACTTTATAGATAACTTTGTTCAGGCTTTGTAAGCGTTTCATGTGTTACAAAAATGTTCGGAGTGCGTTCAATGGTATTTTTGAAGATTTTTTTATTCTGTAATGATATCGTAATTTCATTTTTATTACATTATTAGTATATCCAAGCTTTTACACTCGAGTAATTATTGTAATGGCTAATTTTTCAAGACAGAATTAAATTCTAATTTCTGGTGTATGTGCTGTACTACATCTGTTTTAGTGACTAGTATTACGACTTTATTCGAATTTAATCGTGAATGGTTTGTTAGCTGGCAAATCTACGTTTCTCATGGTAATTTCGCCTCCTGCAGATTTTACCAGTTTTATTTGCTTTCCATCGATAGTAGCTCGGCTAATGTTTTTGCTACCCAGTAAACGAATTGTTTGTAATCTCAGCTCTGCCATTCTAGGATAACCATCATGTTCAACAATCGTCTCTAATTGACCATTTTGATACACGTACTTGGCTAAGTAGTACTTATCGCTTGTGTAACTGTCTGTAAATTCAAGCAATACAAAGTTGATGTCATTAATGTCATTCTATTTCAAGGCAGAGTGAGCAATGGGAATGGTAAATTATTAGAGCTATGCAACTTGCCGTTTGAGATTCCATCATCATTGTAAATATGTCCTTCCGCTGTATCATCATCACCCAAAGCAACTATTAGTCCCATTGGGTTCTGACGAGCCAATTCAGTATTCAAGGCTGGCTCTTGTGTTGGATAAATAATTCCACCTCGGACATGAAGATGAATAAAATCACGTGGAGCAGGAAGAATGACCCGGTCTCTTCGGGTACTAACTTCAGAGCCGTCGTGGTAACTAAACCAACGTGCATTGGGGAAATATATTTCTACCGATGTTGCTCCTTCGTCCAAAACTGGTGAAACCATGAATCCTGAGAAGCAAAAAAAAGCCAAATAATTAGTTATTATATGACAGTAATATTTCAGGTAAAAGTGATATGCTTGGCTCTCCATTCTAATTACAAAGTGTTTACCTGAACCCCACAAGAACTGAGCATCAACGGCTGCGGCATTAACATCACTTGGAAATTCATGCCATAAAGCTCGTGCTACTGTACTTCCTTGTGTGAAGTGTTGATAAAATAAAGTGTACAGGTAAGGAAGGAGCGTGTAACGAATTTCCAAAGCCTTCCTGCTTGACTCTGCTACTTCCGGTCCCCATACAGCCGGATCTTGCTCCTGTGATACAAAAAAACGAATATTGCAAATCTTAATATCATAGTAGTCGAAGTAGACATTATTAAAACGTTAACAAATGTTTATAATAGATGTTGGAAGTGATGATAAATCTACTTACCTTACCAGCGTTGTGGTTTCTTGAAATTAAAAAAAGCACATAAATATGGATTAATTAATTCAATTCAAGAATTATTTGGGTCTAGTAAGAATTGCATTAAGTTTAATTGATTCTACCTGGCGAATGGATAAAAAGCACCAAGTTCTTGCCAGCGCTGACATAACTCAGCATTGGAATCCCCAAGAAAACCACAAATATCAGCGCCGACGAATGGAATTCCAAATTGATTGAATTGTAGCATACCAATAATGGAATATCTGAGATTTGGCCAATTCGAGAAATTATCACCAAGCCAATGAGCAGTCCATTTACCTGAACCAAGGAAAGTGGACCGAGATAAGGTGACAGGACGTTTTGTAGGCATAGCTGCCAAAATCCCCCTTTGTTGTAAGAACAATCCAATAATAAGTTTATGCTTTCATATTAAGACCCAGAATAATTATTTTGTAAATATTACTTTTGTTAAACATTTTATTAGTCTTACGCTCGCGTAGGTTCTTGTTGAAACCACCCATATAAGTTATGAGTGTCATAATGGCTTCCAGCACTGCTGCGGGTATCGGGACAAAGCGTGCTAGCGTCAAGGCTTCCACCTCGAATTTCTGAATTATTTTATATTTTAAGCCCGACATTTTATTTTAATTTATTATTTGTTATTTTAAGGTATTGCCCTAAAGAGTATTTATATATATGTACGTATGCTCAAACACAAATACCTATGCATTTGGATATATTTTACTGTTAACTTACGTGGGACGAACGGTGGGTTATTTAGTGCATTTTGTGCACACCCTTCGTCCAGTTCACCACTAACAAAGTTCGAAGGTTCGTTCATGTCCTGTATTTAAGGGAGAAAAATTAACGTTTATAAGCAATTTAGACTTAATTTTTGAAGTTGGAGTCAGATGTACATGTGATTGAGCCTGAAGTTGAATGCAGAAAACTCACAATCCAAAGGCCATCGAAGTCGATTGTATTTTTAAATTCTTTGATGAGAGTAATCCACCATTGTCTTGTCACATTCTTTGAATAGTCTGGGAAATGAGTTGGAGAATCGGGCCACACTCTTCCTACTGCTGGAGTTCCATCAGCTTTTTTGATCCAAATATCCATTTCGTTTCCTAATTCATATGGTCGGTAAGTTCCAGCAGGCTCTCCAATTGCGATGGCAGGATCCTGGTGGATGATAAAAGTACGCATGAAAGGGACAGTACAGCTTGAATAAGATAATATATAAGTACCTACCCACTTTGTAAATAAACGTTTTAATCTAGCAATTTTAAATTGCTTACCAAAATGGTGATGAACTTCATTCCTTGGGATTTCAAGTCTTTGATATAGTCAGGAAGCCCGCCGAAACGATCACGGCTGAGAGTAAAGTCCATTTGTCGCTCCATGATGTCAATGTCGCCGTACTGAACATCCTGTTTACGAAGTCATAATATGGTATAACGTACACTTTGACAGAATGCTGTATGCAAGATGTTTTATTGCTAGGCATTGTAATTTATTTAACAAAACTTTTAATTTACTTGTGGAATATTCGCTTGACGAGTTCTTTGCTGTGCAGCTTTCATGTTTTCCAGATTACTGTAAGGAAATTTGCAGAGCTGGAAGCCAAGAGACCAGTATGGAGGAATATCTGTTCTGCCAACTGCCTATTTTTCATACGTTTATTTTAGTTAGTTTTACCAATCTCTACGATTCAGCTTTATTGGCGACCATTCAACCATAAACTTAATTTTATTTAGAAAATAAAAATAACTGTTCACGTATGATCATAATATCCTTACTTCAGTGTATTGCTGAACAGTATTTTCAGGAGTTGGTCCCAAGAAGAAGTAAAGGTCTAAAATTCCACCAAGGGTTCGATATAACAATCCGGGCGCTGGCAAAACTACGAATTCTGTACAAAATAAAAGTAGGTTAGTTTTTAATTGCATATTAAATAAACAAATCATTAGTTCTCAATAACTATTGAAGGTGCTTGTAGAATTGGGTATAAAAATTATAGGGTAGTTCTTTGAGTAAGTATACCTTGTGCATTGCTGTTAACGATAACCACTGAATGAGCACTACCATCATTTTCCAAAACGGTGTAATGAGGCTGAAAGATGTTTTTACTATATATTACTTACAGGCCAGTCACATAAAAATGTACGCATTATTTGTAATATTCTGACTTATAATTAAGTGTCTAAATAAATTAAATTATTTTTGGCTTACATGGACTCCATACATATTGGCATTGCCCTGCAAATAATAATAGCAGCAAATTATACACTAAGAACCATGTAGGGTAGGTAACTATAAAAAATCGAGTAGGTATGTCGATCATTTCATCAATGAGTGCTATGTATGCTAAATATAAAAACCAATTACATCTGGAGGTTGATCACGGGCAAACAGCGGCCAAACAGGATATTTCTCAAAGCTATGACGAAAACTATGTTGCTCATTTTCCCCAATGCCATACAAATTTTTGTTGGGCAATGTTGTCGAAAACTGAATGAATTGACTGGAGAATGTTAATCCACCCAAAGATGTGTCAAACAGGACGACACCGGAAGATTTTCGAATAACTTTAAAAGAAAATACGGGCTCGTTGGTTGTTTCAACCGAATAAAGAGGATTGGAGTTTCCTCCGCTGGCTGGATTGATCTTTAGGGGAACTTCAAATCGTGGTGTACCATCAGTAATCTGAAACCGAACAGTAAAAAGCATTCTTACATTCTCTTGCAAAATAATCTAGTTTGTAGCAGAAGTAAAGAATACAAAATTATAATGAGGTGAGCCATGGTCTATAATCATAATCATACCTTAATTCTGAGACGGTAATTGGATTGAAACTCTGCCTCCAAAGTTAAAGCTTCAGCGTCATTTCCAAAGTATGATATGTTTGAAGCTCGTTGTAAATTTATTCTGTAAAAATAAGTACAATTAAACAATTAATAAATGGGCAATTTATAGATTAATATTGTAAACTAACAGTCCAACGATTCATGCATATTGGGAATAGAATGCGTACTTGAATCCATTGGGCGTTGTGACAACTTCACCCACACTTTTGTAGCCATAGTCTTGTGGAACATAGCACCAGGGCACATTGAGACCATCCACTTGTGACGGGCACCAAGTGCAACCACGAGCTTTGCACGCGTCTTCAGAAGACAGAGCATTCGGGAAACAATCAATCCTTTCATTATCCGAAGTACATTCCTGAGCCTTTGCTGAGAAGCAGGAAAGAATGAGAAATAAAATTTAAAAAATATGTTTCAAATTATACTTATGCTCCAATAAGTTATAATACACGCAAATTATTACTGATTCCAAAATCACAGTATTCATGATTGATAAAATTACCTGTACAGCAAATTGCTAGCAGTGCGAGGGCAAAAATTCCACGCATCTTGTATGCAGAACTTGCAATAAAACACTGGATAGCTAGTTTTCACCCTGAGTCAGACTTTATAGCAATTGACGAAATAAGTTATTAAATAATCTAACAAGAGAAATACAACGTTATTAAAATCAACTTGAAACTGTCGTCCATCAAGGGTAGCCGAAAGTACTCACACGATACGATCAGCATATGTACCAAATCATGTTATTATTATACGCAGGCTATGGTTTTTATCATAAAGGTGTGTTTTGCATTTATAATTTAATCAGGTAATTGATGATTCAAGAGCTCACTTTTTGATTGATTACTCTCCGAAAAATACGTGACAAACAACTCATGATATTTTACCTAATAATGTTTATTGTAAGGCAGTATAAACGAAAGTTTTGTATTATACCTGGCATTTAGAAATTACAGGAGCTGAGCTACAAATTATATGATAAGCCAAATGATAATACTTTTATGAAACGCAAGACGCAAACGCTGTTAATACAACGTATAATGTCCATCAATCAACATCTCGAGCAAATCTGACATTAAACACAAGCAGCGA
The DNA here is from genome assembly GCA_034695245.1 of Dicyrtomina saundersi. NCBI lineage: Eukaryota > Metazoa > Arthropoda > Collembola > Symphypleona > Dicyrtomidae > Dicyrtomina > Dicyrtomina saundersi. Next base: position 4,806 of record JAQFZE010001931.1, on the reverse strand, counting down.
TAAGATTTGGTTATTGCTTAAAAAATAATTTTGTTTCATTCGAATATGACATGTGCAAAAACTGGATGCTGCAGATGATACACAGTTATAAAATATTAACTAATAAAAAGACTAACTAATAAATTAAAATTATTAAAGCATTTCTATAATTCACAGGAATGCCATCGCCGCAGATCAAATTCATGAACTTACAATAAAAGTAATCAGATTCAATTCAATCCAAATACCGGAAAAGAAAAAGTAAACTTTATTTTTGTCGGAAAACATTTCATTGAAAGCAATGCAATGCATGGTTACAAAGATGGTTTAACACACACAATTCTAAACGCACCAGTGATCTCAAAAACAAAATATTTATTTACGCTTAAATTTATTACTTTTAGTCTTTTGATTAAATTTCTTGGCCGACTTGTTCAAATTGTTTGCAGCTGGATTATTTTTCTGTTGTGGTCCTTTTGATTTATGCCTAAACTGTCTTGCTTTCGTTGTATTCGTCAATTCATCATCGAAATTAGATTTTCTCTTCTGTTTTTTCGAGCCTCCTCTTTCACTTGCCAACGAAGACTCAAACCCAACACGAGACTTGCTACTTTTCTTGCTTCTTTTTGCTGAGCGGGCCTGGAACTCAGTTAATTTCCTTAATTTCATATCTTCCTGTGCGTCTGCTATAGCTTTCCTGTTATCTGCAGTAGCTCGTCCCCCTTTCAGTTTCTCTTTTTCTGTAAATTTAACCAGAGAGGATGTGTTTAATTATTTACCATCACATGCCAATTGTACATTACACAACACTACAGTGTTGCGTATATCAATTGGCAATCCAATTTGGCAGGAGAATACAATTAAATATAATTGTTGTAATCATATGATATACAATTGTATCAGCAATTATTCGAGAACCATACCTTTCATCCTGTCCTTATGTGTCTGGAACCAAACACGCTTACTATCCTCTTCATCCGCAAGAGCTTTCTTCTTGCTTTTCTTCTTTTCCTTTTTCGAGTCTAACATTTTCAAAGCCTTGTTAGCTTCGATTTCTGCTTTTGCAATAGATTTTTCTGTATCTTCTTCTGCCATCACAGCCAGAATATCAGGTTCTAAGGATATTACTTTGTCACGATATTTTGCAATGTTATCTGTGAATACGTTTATTTAAATTTTTAAAATGCCAAATAAGTAGTCATAGTATAGTACCATTCATTCGTGCAATTATGAAATAGAACTGTAACCTGATCGAATTTTACAACGGTAAAAATAAAAATTGTATACCACTGGGAATCAATCGAGCTTTAACAGGAAGTGTTGCTGACTTCGCTACTTGCTTCATTAGCTTACGATCCGATTCTCCTACAAGTGAAACTGCAACTCCCGAATGACCAGCACGAGCAGTTCGACCACACCTATGAATATACTGTTCCAATGCAGGAGGCATTGTATAATTTAAAACACTTTGTACTCCCGGAATGTCCAAACCTGGATAGTTTACAGAAAAGTAATATGAATTAAAAGCGCTTGCACTATTTTTTTTTTAAAACCTTAAGAACTACGGACTTCAATTTAAATTTAGATTAATTACCTCGAGCAGCCACATCGGTGACGATCAGAACATCAACTTCACTATTCTGAAACTTTTTTAAATTTTCCAATCTTACAACTTGACTTAAGTCGCCATGAAGTTCACCAATACGTATTCCGAGTAAACCCAAGAGAATGTGGAGCCGATGAGCCACCTTTTTCGTTGGAACGAACACCATTGATCGTGAGTGAAAAGTCCTCACTACTAAGGAGCACAAAATAGCTTCACGGTCGGATTCATTCCTAATTCTGTGATAACACAAGAATGCCACACAATGGTAAATAAACTTGATTGAAATTGCATCCTTGAACCTATTTCAAGACTTCAAACTAAATGACAACTACAACCTTATACGTCCACAGTAATTTAAAAACAGAAAATACAGGATATTATATCTTACTTGACAAACTGTTGGCTCAAGTTAAAAGCAACTTGTCTGTTTGAGTCAACAAAAATTTTACTAGGATTCTTTAAGGAAACTGTTGCTAAATCCTTGACTCTGTCAGTCATAGTAGCTGAAAATAACAAGGTTTGGCGACGAGGGCTACACTGTTTCACAATTTGCTTCAACTGCTCAGCAAACCAGTCGTCCAGCATTCTATTATAAAATCATTTTGTTTTAACTATTTTCACAATTTGCGTCCAAAAACTTCTCATATTGTCTGATAACAGAACTACTCCAGGAAAACCTCAATAATTTTTAAGGACAACAAAAAAAGTCGGTAATATTACTCATATTTTTACGCACCTGTCGGCTTCATCCAAAATTAAAATTTCAATAGCATCCAGCGAAAAGGATGGAGTGTTTCCCAAATGGTCAATTAGTCGACCTGGAGTAGCGATTACAATGTCGGGATTTTGCCGCAAAATTGCTTCTTGGGCCTGAATGTCTAAACCTCCAACGGCAATTCCAACCTGCGAACAAATATTGTAATGTGGAAGTTAGGACAATGGAGAATAATTTCTAACATCAAAATTGATATGACTATGTAAACAGTACAAAAATTAATAAACTTAATTGGTGTCAAGCACTGCACCTGAATATCGCTTGAAAAAGAAGCCAGTTGCTTGGTCACGGTATAAACTTGAACTCCGAGCTCCCGAGTTGGTACAAGGCATAGTACACGCGTGACAGCATGAGCTTTTGGCTAATCAAGAAGAACAATTATTATATTTTTACACTCCGATATCTAATAACTTCCAATTTTAACGTTAATATTTAAAAACAAATTGTGAGCTACCTTGTATAGCAACCTTTCCAGGACTGGCAGCATATAAGCAGCAGTTTTGCCTGTTCCTGTTGCAGCACAGCCGCAAATATCACGCCCTGCTAAAGCTATTGGTATAGCGGCAGCTTGAATTGGCGTAGGATGAATAAATCCCAAAGAAGTGACTGACTGGTAAAATGGCAAAAAATGAATAAATTAAAACACGGAACTAGAGGACTAAATAAACAATCCACAGAACCTTAGTTATATTATAATAAATTATGCTATAATAATAATAATAATAGTTACACAGGTAGGTACAATGGTATACCTTAAGAAGTGGCCGAGAAAGATTCATTTGCTGGAAAGACACATTAGTTTCAAATGATTGATTAGCATCTGCTTCAAGTTTCTCATACGTATCTTCTTCGTCACTCTCATTGCCTTGTTTCTTTTTAGAGCCTTTTCCTTTTTTGACACGAATTTCATCAGTTCTTAAGTCATCGTCTGACAGGTCAATGTCATCATCATCATCATCAACACTAGCCTTTTCTTTCTGCTTTTTAACTTCCTTTTTCTTCATTACTTTCTTATTCGCAACCTTCTTCTTTGACTTTGGTCCAATTCTTGATATTGAATCATCAGAATGGATGTCATCGCTCTCCGACTCCTGTTCATTCTCTTCTGCCTCGGAGTCGGAGTCTGCGGATTCCATGTCAACATCTTCGTCATTGTTATGTGAATCTCCATTGGTTTGAACTGTGGAATCAACTTTATTTTTACGGTTCGTAATCTTCTCATTCAGCGTTGTTCTTTTAGCGGGTAGTTTACTCTTCGGTTTTGAGACAGTAGCTGATTTTTCTAGCCAAATATCTTTAGTATGTTGGCCAAAGCTGAATGTAGGATCCAACCCACCCGTTTTTGCTGCTCTTATTCTCTTTCTTGTAGGTTGAAACTAATAACAAATTATTATTATTTATTAACTTACTATTGACTATACTTAAGTTATAGCTTGTAGCTGATTGCAGTCACGCTTGAGGTTGGCTATCTATGATCCATCGCCCCATTCACCATTGCGGACTGAAAGGTCATAATTGCGAATTATTCTTACTTGTTACAACTAGTTAAATTTATGTTTAAAGTCTAACAAATATAAAACCAAAATCCATTACTTCTTCCTCCTGTTCTGAATCCTCGGATAAATCCTCCGGTTCGTCATCTTCTTCAATGGTACGAATTAAATCGCTCATTACAATATTTAAGCTCCAAGCTAGAACACGGAAAATAAAATAAATATGACTTATAATTTATGATAACAATCTTAGGTTCCGTTTTTTAATGTTCAATCACACATGCTAACAATCACTGCTTAAATTATAGACCTGTTAAACAACTCTAAAATACTAACAATTACTTCAGCAAACTGATGATTATTAAAAACACGAGCAAATGTGAACTTTAATATAATATGAAACACATTCACAATACGCCAAGACAAGAAGCAAGAAGAATGAATCTATTTTACGTTACTTTTTAATCAAAAAACACGTGGAGTGTTTCTATACTTTACCACTAGATTAATCAACATTTCCTTTAGGGGTCGGACAACAATGGAGCTATCAACGCTGAGGGTGGGCGACTTTGAAAAAGTAACACCCTATATAAAAGATAGGCAATGCTTAGGGGGTGGGTGTGTCCAAAGTTTGGTAAATATGGGCGACGCCATTTGTGTTCGGCCCTTTACGGGATTAAAAGCTACTATTGCATATGTACGTAACAGGATCGGGGGGTACGGTACGGTACGCTGGATTCGCAGGCGACGGCGACATGGTACATGGTCGGTGTGTACAGTGTTTGTGTGTAGTGTGTAGCAAGAGCAACATCTTGGGATTTGAATGTGACCACGCTGCTCGTCCAAATAAACTCCGCCTTTTTTACGGTTGCCTCGTTGGTTTGCTTTTAGATTTTGTAGATCAGCGGGAACTAAATAAATTACCTGGAAGTACATACGGCTTTCTTGCTTGC
>JAQFZE010001930.1:0-16022 GCA_034695245.1 Dicyrtomina saundersi | reverse complement strand
ATGTAAATAGAACAATTTGCACTTTTCAAAAACATGTAAATAGAACATTTTACACATGTACATATAACAATTTGCACTTTTTAAAAACATGTAAATAGAACATTTTACACTTTTCAAAAACATGTAAATAGAACAATTTGCAATTTTCAAAAACATGTAAATAAAACATTTGGTTTTTATGACATAGCTCATTTTGATTGTAGCTTAAATTGGATATGAGTCATTTTGGTTCTTCACAGACGATATACATAAATATGTAATTCTAGTTTTGATGATAATGCGTTAGGTGTGTAATGTATATGGAAAATTTAAACAAAAACGTCGCCTAATCACCCTACTAATTTCCTCCTGAATGTATATTATATATATAGCATATAGGTAATTTTAATTTATGTATTGGTTTCAGTTCTCGTATCTCTCTGTCCATCGAGGAGCAGGAGAAGCTGTCCGAAGCAAATCCCACTGATGTAAGAAACCGTTGAAAAGTGTAAACCTCATTTTCATGGAATATAGTAGAAAAATGTTCCTTTGTGAAAGATGATCAAGTTATTATGTAGTAGTAGTGTGTGAGTGTGTGAACTGTCTGTGTCTCTGTCCAAGTCGAGCTTAACCTACTTTGAAAGAACGTAACATAATATTTTATAATCACTAATGGCTGTAAGTAAGGAGTTCTCTATTGTATCTCGTATCCGTGAAATCCACACACACGTTGCACATCATAGCGTATAGACATATAATAGATACCTACTACTACTACTACTACTCAAGATGTGCCGATGCCGAGGGAATGAATTGATACACACTACACATTTTAAGTGTCAATAAGTCACAAGTGCCTTCACTCACATGAATGTATTATTGCTCAAGCTCAAGTCGTGCGTACATATGTACATATCCTGGTGTATGTACTCATTGTACTCCTTCGATGGTTCATAGTTGGTCGTGTGTCTTATACAATTAATGAAATAATGTAATTATACATATTTTATGTTTTATATGAACTTGACGTAGTAGCCGCGTTCCTTTTTTATATTCTTTTAGTTCTGTACTCTTTAATACTTTTGCACTATACCTGTACTCCCATTTATCAGAGTACATACTAGTATAGTGGGCACATTCAATTTTACATTTTAATATCCCGCTGTCTATATATAGGTAGTCCTCACGCGTATAATTTTACGACTCTTTATAGTTTTTGATAAGTAATTACCATCACATTATGGTATTACTATTGCACTCCGCTAGAAAAAACTTTACGTCGATTTCGATTCTTTTAATTTTTTATGATCCAACCAAAAGTCTTGAGTCAGAAGCAATGAGGTATCTATGTTATGGGCAAAGCCTCCGCCAACGGTAAAGATGTAATGTAGGATAGCACACTTTACTTGTTGGGATACTCCACGACCCTTCTAGTCCACACACTACACATGTCTTTACCTTTATTTTTATTATATATTTAAATATATTGCATACATATCCAAGTATATATATTCTAAAATGCTCGTTTTATTTATGAATTCCAGATTGCATCAGCGAGCCGGATTTCTGGTATTACACCAAGTGGTATCGTAAGGTTGATATATTTCCTTAAAAGAATCCATAATGTTGTAGTGACATAGTATATAGTATATCGTCAGAGAGTAAACAATGGACTTACACAAAAAAACTGAATTCAAGCCTAATAAAGCTTTCGATTTTAAAGTGATTTCTTTACACACACAAAAACAGATTGTGTGTGCGATTGCATACTGTACTCATTCATTCCACATTTCATTCCTCTCGTCCATTGTCTTTGACTTCTTTACTTTACAATTTTTACATATACACGTTGTTTCGGCCAATTTGTTCTCTGTTGTGGTAATAATTCTTCCTTGGCTCTTGGCGTTGGCTATATCGGCATCGACACTCAGTAGGTACTTTAACTTTAACCGTGGACTCCGTGCGTAGGTACCTACCTACGTTTACCTAACTTAAGTGTATGCATGTAAGCAGGTAGATGATAAAGGATTAGTGGGGTTGTACTTATATAGGTATGATTTATCTTTTAAAATGGTTTTTATTATTTCTGTCTGAGCAATAATTATTTTTACCACCGCCGCGCACTGCAACTGACTGTAGAAGAGTAACATTGTCTGATTATGATTTTGTGCACTGTGTTCAATTACGTCGTAAATTAGATATTCAATTACTTATGTATGAAATGGAGTCACATCAGTTAGCATACGATAATATTAAATATCATTCTGTATATCCTGTGTCTGTATTCTGATTCTGTATTATCTATACCTATACGCAAGATTAGCAAAAATGAATGTCATGATTAATGCATTTATTTATGCGTAGTAATTGTATTGTGTTAAATGTACGTTTTATACTTGTCTAATTTTTTATTATCTTTTCCTATAGTCCTGGTCCTGGTACTGGTCCCCTGGACTCTGGACATGTAAAATTATTGATACTGTGATGAATATAGCATTATGGCATTTATTTAGCTGTTTTTGCTGTTGTCCTTGTGTGTTCATAGTATGCATAATTACGCTAAGTAGTCGCCCAATAAATGCATGAAGTGTAAGTACTTATACATAAATTAAAAAAATACACATTTTGCCTTCAGTTTAATAATATGCATAAAATTGAAACGAATCCGACCGGCGCGGCGTCGCGTCCATATCGATGTCGATGTCGGTTAGGTTGGTTGGAACAAAGGAAAATTGTATAACGATGCTAGATCGTGAAATTAATAATATACATAGGATTGTCCAAAGTTCCTCCAAAGTGCCCTAAGTCCTGTTTTTTTAATAGCTCAGCTCTAATATATTATGTGGCTATTTATATACTTAAGTCAATAAAAACAATTTAAATGGTGTAATTTATTGACTTGTTTAACAATATATAAGTTTGGTCTATCCAACTTAACAATAGTAAAAGAGTAATTTAAGACTCTTGAGAGAGTGTACTCTACAGACCATTTAAAATATCATCTTTCATTGTCAATAATTACTACTACTACTTATACATTCTCAAAACTCACAACTTTTCTTTCTTGTATATTTTTTTACTCTTGACTGTGTGCTCTCACTCAAGATCAGTCAGTAGTAAGTAGTAGACTGACTGACACTGACAATAACGACAACTTTTATGTATTACAGCATTACAGCACTAACCTCAGTAAAGTAGTGGAGACCATTGATAAATAACCACGACCACGACCACTTATATGTTAATGCTAAATCCTGAATCTTGATTTTGATTACAGAGGCCAAATTAACAAATACACACACATAGATATATAGACCTCTAAATGATTACTGGAATGGAATATATAGTTGATTGTTATGATCGACTGACGTTGACGTTGTGAATTTTATTGAGTTGTTACTACATAATATTATACCATAAAAGTAACTATATCCGAATCTTGCACAAAAGAATATAATATAGGCTATATTTAAATTGTGTTGCCTTTTGAATTACAATAATAATAAAAAAAAAAGTTAATTCACTTCTAAATTCCTTCGCACTCCTCAAAATTATGCTACTCACGCAAGCAAACGCACATGGTTCTAATAGTAATGTAATAATGGTAATATTAGTAATGATATAGTAATACAAAAAAAACTGTACATAACATAAAAAACCACAACCGCAACGTTACAATCTCTGGTACTGGTAAGTAGCTTATATATTTACATTTAATTCCTGTGTTATGTTGTGGATGTCGATTATTGGTGGTTGAAAGTTGTTCCACCTTCCACGCTTAAAAGTTATAATGATGAAATTGAATTTTAAATCGAAATCGAAAATGCTCTCTAATGATGTCATATAACTCAATCCCAATCAGAATTGAAAACTCATACCGAGAGAATCTTATAAATTATGTCTATCGTCTATCTACTAAAAAAAATGTCTTGTCCATTCAAGTGAAAAGCAAAAAGAGAATCCTTGACTTTTTTTTCCTGTCTTTAATGCGAGGACCGAGGAAGTCATGTACCAGTACCACTGCCAGTACCAGCCAAATTGAGCCAAGAACTGTCTGATGTAGCAATTCGAAATTCAGATAGGAATATGTACTTAACCTGTCTACCTGCATTACGATTAGATTATGAGCAAAAATGCCACAAAAAGTTAACGATACGTACAAGTACCTACTACTTTTTTCTTCTTTCTTCAAGTAAAATATCTATCTTTGTGTCTGTGTCCGTCTCCGTATCTTGTCAATTGTAAATCTAATCCTTTGTTTTGTTTGCGCGTATGCCTATTCTCCTTCCACACCTCACCATACTATACCATGTGCAGTATATAGATAGTGTGTCATATAATCATACGAAAAAAAGTTATATTAATATCATCATATATGTGATTAGATGGGTCTCTTATTATTTATTAAATTTAAAAAAAACTATACAGGAGCAAGAGAATCACATTTAACTCTGCGTCTGATAACAATACTACTTACACTTTACACATAATGGAATGGAATTACTTACTTACGAGAGGAGGTATTATTTTCCTTCTATAATATACATATAACGCATCTCTCACATTTCGCATAGTCTCTCAACTGTTCTTTCAGAGCTCTCTTTACAATTATTACAATATTTACTACACAACTTATAAATAAATACAAACAAAAAATGCACTTGTGCGTTGAACATAAAAAAATATTTTTGTTGTTTTTGTTGTAAGGAATTTCATACTTTTCTTTATAAAGAATCGTGTATTTGTTTATCCTTCTCCCTGTGCCAGGCCTTTTATTACCTTTTTTTTGGTGGAGTTTCAAATATTGGAAGTAAGTACGTAAGTAAGTACAAGTACTCTATAGACTCTAGGTATATTGTACTTATGCCATGGTTGGTTTTAAGTCCCATATTGCATTGTCAGATCTTTTTTCCCCTTTTATGATCTCTTTGATACTTTTTTTTTATCTTTATGTATACCTTCATCATCTCTACTCACAGTCAGATTTAGAGTCAGATTCTCTTCAGTACTTATGATATCCATACAATAATATATTTTTTTTTAATATACATTTTTGTAATAAATTCTTTTACAATAACAGACTCTCCTAAAGATTCCTTGTTTCGTAGTCGTAGTAGTAGTAGTAGCTCTTCGCGTATAAGTATACTTGAGACTTGAGATTACGATTACGATTAGTGTAAATAGGATATCGACAAGACGAGCCACGCACCTCCAGTCCAAGGCGAGGTAAGTAGATAGGTATAGAAATTAATTAGACAAATAAGCCAAAGGGTAGATCTCTGCCCCTGTACAGCTAATTTCTAAGGAGGAACAAGGAATAAAATGGACATGCATAGAGATGCAACAAGATATTCTCTAGCTACCTAATAATAATAGTATACAAGAAGAAAAAAATACTAACTACAATCTACAACGGCGAACGGTAGCAATAAGGCTCGTCGACGTCGACACTGTGGCAAAAAAACAAGAAGAGATGTTGTGGACTTTTGGGCAAAGTCACCATTAAAACATGAAGCAGGGAGGGCAGAGATCGAGGAGTCATACACAGCAGAATTCAGAATTTAGAATAATTATAGGTAGGTATAGGTATAGGGACGTTAGCGTTAGCATTAGGGAAGTAGACAGTGACAGGATTTGGTATTTAATTTCATAAAGGAAAGAAGAAAAAAAAAGAAAATCATAAAAAGTACCCTTTTTCCCTATGTTGTTCAACTAAACTTGGCTTTTTTGACGTAGATTCTACAATTATACACAGATCCTGTGTGTGTGTACGCTAGATGAGTTAAATGTAAATATACTATAGTACATTTTTAATAGTGGTTACAGTTTTCTGTAATGGAGTACTGAGTAAAGGTTGTATATATGGATTTTTGGGTGTGTGTGCCAAATGCCATTATAGGATAGGCTACGGATATAATTATTATTATGAGTTGGGCTAAAGTAGGTAGTGTAGTAGTAGTAAGTACATTTTTTTACGTACGTTTACGTGGACATCATGGGCAAAAGAGTGAGACGCAGACCTACAACAAAGCCGCCTTGTATTCTATTGTAGGTAGACATATGTAGACTAACGAAGAATTGAAATTTGAAATTGGAATCTCTATTTATCTCTATAGCTATATATATCTTACATGTACATTATGGAATGGAGACGTGGGGCCTATATACCCATAGATGTAATCATACGTCATTATCATTATGTGTGTGCAGTAAAAAAAATACATACATTATGTATAATTATACATGGGTAGGCAGGCAGGTTAGCTTTTTTTGCCCAGGCCTCAAGCCTATATATTATATCCTATATATCTGGATATATGAGCCGCACTCTGACTGACTGACTGTCAGCGCTCGTTGCCGTTGTCGTTCTGCAACACCTTTAAATATACTTAATACTACTCCTACATGTAGGTATACCTACTACTGTTTGAATTTTAAACCATGTAAAATGTAAAATAAAAGTATAAATTACATTACCAAAACAAGCACTAGATTTTTATACGCGACTACGACGCGAATACGCGAACAATCAGTATGAGTAGAGTACTTACATAGACAGACAGGACAAGATATGCAATGTTCAAAAATCACAGAGAGTTGTATCTCTTGTAGTATCAGCTATACATATTATCAGCTCGAACAAAAACTGAGTCATAAGTATATTTAAAGTAGGTGTCTTCCGCAATGCAATCTTCAACCTAAGCATAATAATATATATAAAATACGATGTCATTATTATGGCTATCTACCTGTCTGTATTGTTATTTTATGGGTACTAAATATGTAGCTTCCCTGTGCATATAAGTATACCTTGCAGTTTCTGTATTTCCAGTAAGTACCTACACATTACCATGTACACAATTCCATGGAAGCTATGGATATGCATAGGACCAAAATCAAAACCAAAGCTTCCAACTCCAACTCGTTCCTATACAAAACATAGAAACCTCTAATCAGAAAAAATTCTATCTAAATTTTATCAATTTCCGTGCTTTAGTCTCGCTTATTTATCCCCAACTCAAAATCCAATTCCAATTAAAAAGTCTCTACGCACGCATTTTTTTTTCTCCAAATATTTTTTTGCATGCATCGGCAAAAAGTGCATTGATGTACATATACATATGAGTCAACTCACACCATAACCATACCATGCCATGGTGCTACGTAGTAGGCTAAAGTTTTGTTAAAACGCCTAAAATTAAAATCGTTATCGTTACATTATATTCATGCTCCATAATAATCCGCATGCTATAAGGGTTGACTTCCAATTCTGATTCCAATTTTATCCCTATCCCTATATCCCAATTCCAAGGAACGTGAACGTAGTAAAAAAAATTTAAAAAATTGAGCATTTAGCCCTGATATGTACAATAATAGTGTACACTGTTTGGTAAAGGTATAAGCTGAGTATACTTTTATAGCTATAGATTTCTTAGAGTTGAGATTATAGGTACTATATTATGCATTACAGTTCTTGTTCTTGTAACTACTTCAATCTTCACACACAGACCAACCATAATAAATTGAATAAATGAATTCTTTTTTTTATATATAATTGTATCTTGTCTGTACTACTATATAGTGTTGTAAAATTACATTAAAATCCCGTGTATTTATACATCTATACCTTTTGGGCTATATATACGGATTTGCAACGCAACCAGAATAACTTGACTTAGTTGCTCAAAATTCTGCAATGTTGTTGAATGCGGTGATGATGTGATGTGATGGTGGTGGTGGTGATGGTGATTACGTACATGAATCATGATGATGTTTATATGTATATGATAATATTATGTACTCAACTCAGGTGTATTTTTTTCCTTGTACTTTTTGTACAACTGTATAGTGTATGCAGTATAATATGTAATGTAATTTCAGGAGTCTCTGTGCATATTTATACAAGTAGGAGGATAATAAAAGATAAAAGTAGTCATGTATTGTGTGGTAGACCGACTGTAACGTTTATATAACAATTTGTGAATGTGTCTACTACAACTATAGTAACAAACGAAAAGGGATAAATAAATATTATAAAGAATGGGAGAAGTTGTGTTGTTGTGAAGTGAAAGGGAATTTGATTCATCTCTTTTTTTTCTTCTTCTATACTATATAGCATATAGCTCTATAGCTTTACTTTACTTTGTGTTGATCCTTAGGGTTCGAAATCCACATTAAAATTCAGTACTGTACTACGTACACGTCTATTATTAATAATTGTATAACTTTTGGTTTTCTGTCATAAAGTACGTAAATAGCAAATAGTAGTATTAAGTAGTGGACACCTAGATTTATATACCATGCCATTGGTCATATTAACTATTAGCGCGCTCAAAATAGCAAGACAAATTAATGTAACAGGAATATACTAATAATACAGATGCGAATAATAATAGTAATAATAATAATGCTACTATACTTAAAGTCAACGCTCAAGTCTCCTGAAATGAATGCCAAGAGCTGTAGCAAATAAAAACGAGGCGAAAAACCACGAGCCCTGGCCGAGACAAGACAGTTTCAAAGGTCGTATTTTTGGTCGCTTTTTGCATTGTTATTCATGGAGTAATGATGATAATAATAACAATTTGTTGGAAGTAAATAAGTACTGAAAACAATTTGAGAGCATTGAAACGTGTTGAAAGGACGCTATGGTATAACTATCACAGCATACCGTCCAGAAATACACAGATACATTATATTTAATGAAATGTACCAAAAAAAATTACTTAAAATTACGGTGTGTAAAATGAAATGAAATGAGCAAGGTGGATTGGATCGTATTTGTAATACATCATTTTTGTGACGTACATAATTGTCGTCCAATCGTCCGATCGTCATCGTCATGTTAGTATAGTAATAACAATTAAGGCAAATAGATAAACGTACTTAGCTATTAATAATTGTATACAGTCAAAATCCCAAATGTATTAAAAGATAGTTTTATTTTCAAAATGCAGTTAGTCAGAAACTGTATTTTTCTACATATATTAGTATTATTATTTGATAATAATAACCTAAAAGCAGTTAAAAGCACACACACGAACCTACCTACTTTGACTCTCCTTGTTCGTTGTTCTTTCTTGCCCTATTATTATTATTATTATTATATCTGCCTACTGCCTACCTACAACAAACAGTACCTTAGCTATAAGCACATGTGCCTTGTTTTTGTTATAGTGTTATACTGACCTGACTGCTTGTGTGTTGACTGTGTGTATGCTTGTGCCGTTTTTATTATTTACAATACAATAATAAATAAATAGAAAATGTACATATTTATAATAAAGTTTGTGTTGGCTCTCGCCCTATGGCCTGGCAAGCCATTGGCTTTGGCTTTGGCGTTGGCTTTGGCACACTGCAACATTAACATTGTACACGCTATTCCACTACCTCATATTATTATTTAGATGGATAATAAATAGGCAGACTCCTATTTACTTAGCCAAAACCAAACAAAGAGAATTTTTGTTGTTAGTTCCATTTGTGTTCAAGCCATTCCTCTCTTGTTCTCTTCTCTCTCTCTCTCAATTCTTAACTTACTATAGTTAAATAGCTAGTCGTGTCGTAAAGCACCCAGCCAGACCCAGACCAGAGAGCTATTGCTATATCATTGAAAATATTATTATCATATATATTTTAGAACATAAATTTAAAGTCGTTAATAAACCATGGAAATTCGTATAGAAATATGGAGGTGTGAAGGTCTCAGTCAGACAGAAGAGAGTCTCTTTACTAGAACTGAATAATTAAGTAGGTATTTTGCATTATACTCTCCCAATTTTAGTCCTGGGCTCTCTGGCTCATCTGACGTAGACTTTATAGAACTTAAAATTCCTCCGAGACTCGGACTTTGCCTCATGGATGATGTGATGACTGGGACTGGACTGATGACATTCAGGCCACAGGCAGGAACGGGAACGGGAACGGAGTCCGGCAACCGGACGGAACCGATAAAAAGAAATTATAGTAAAAATTTAATAGTAAATGGTAAGTATTCTATGGGACTGGGAGAATAATTCAAGTGTGAAGAGTATCTCTGTTTTGTGCTATAAGTGCAGAATTGCACTTGTATTTAAACTAAAATCTAAAAGTATGTATCTAGCCGTTGCCGTACCGTAGCCGTAGCTGTCATGGTGCTAATGATATGGTGGAGCGTAGAATCTAGAATAGAATAGGTGTGTGAAGCTGTGCTGCCACCGGGGGCAATGCGTAAATGACGTGTTGAATAAAATATCCATGTTGATGATAGAAATAGATATCAAGAATAAAACCCCCCACAAGGGAGTGGGAGGACGTCGTTTATGGACAGGCTCTAATGATAGAGATATGGGAGTTGTAAACGTAGTAGTATCGTGTAGTAAGAGCGTTAAGGTAAGTATGGTAATGGTAACAACAAGTAAAGTAGTTAATAGCGGAGAGAGACAGAGAATAAGGTGCCTTGACTTTTAAAGAGAGGGGATGTAGTATGTAGTACAGTATAGGCTGGTGTATGTCTGAGGTATGTACACAATGTGCGGTATAGGTATAGCCGGGCTGGGAGATATAGGGAGGGACAGTGTTGTCAAATGGGGCTATGTGGATGGAGGGCGATGCGATGGGCAAATGGAATGGGAATGAAATGAAGGAATGCTAAAGGCCTTATTTGGACTTAAGAAGAGGCGATGAGCTCTTTTTCCAATTCGAAATTCGAACACACAACATTTCGTCGTCTGCACTCTGTACACTTGTATCTAAAGCCATTACAGAAGAGACGGACAGATACACATAGGCACTAGGGATTGAAGCATTGAACAAAGATTATATTATTATGTTTCTTGCAGATTTGGTTTATTTGTAGTAGTATAGTAGTGAGTGAAGGAAAAGCGAACAGCAGGAGGAGAGGAGCGGAGATAGAGAGAGAGAGAAGATCTTTCAAAAAGTCTGCACCTCTTCAGACAGACAGAGACTGACTCTGACTGCCTCTCTTGTGGATGTGGATTGTCCTCTTCTCATCATCAGCAGATCAGACTCTGAGAGTTTTTAGTATATTTAACAATATATTTAAATAAAAAAGTGTTTGATAATCATTAAATCATGGGAGTGATTGGTTTTGGTGGGGGTAAAGATGTCAGGGCTCTTCGAGAAAATCATCATCATTTTAGTTAAAATGTAGTAATTTAAATTATAAATTTTTGCTACAAAAATTAATTTTTATTATTAGTCTCGTCTCGCTCATAAAAATATTTTAAAAATATATATAAAAATAAATATGAAATAAATCATGTTCTCTACCTTCTTCTTGTCATTGTTGTCATCATCATCGTCTTCGTCTTCGTCATTCTCGTCGTTGTTCCTCGTCCACGAAGAAGGCTCCAACAACTCAAAGTCAAGACTCATCTTTCTGACGTGACGTCGTCGTCCTGACTTTTATATTCATCATTATTATTAATTTCTGCTCTGTGTTGTTTGTTGTTGTGGTTTGATATTGGTATTGGTTTCGTCGTCTTGGTCTTATTATTGTGTGTGCGTGTTGTGAGTGTGTGGAAGAGTTCTAAAGTTCTAAAGTGTCAATGAGTGAATTCAAATTCAGTGTACACAATACAACATAAAAATTATTATTTTCCATCCCTCACTTGAGTCGAATCCAATTGAATCGAATCGAATTAAATAATAAAAAATAATATTGAATGTGTTTGTACATGTGAATGGAAGCTCTAATGGGGAGTGATTCCTTGGTAAGTTTCTTTCATATATTTATTTTTTATTTTTATGTATATTTTTTAAATTTGTTTTACAAGAACTAACTGACTTCGAGACATCATCGAAAGCAAGCCTTCGTTTGATATGCATTTGTTCATTTTGGGTGATCATTTTATATTATGTTTTATTTTTTCTTGAGCTCTCTGTTGTACGTTCCACGTTAATCGAGGAGTATCAACAGTATCAAGTATAATGGTAGGAAAAAAGGATTCGCAGCACTTATCGTAGTTCAGATTCTTTGTTTTGCTTCTCCTTTTTAACTACGTTCTCACGATTATTTACCGTTTCAAATTATTCAGAGTTTTTACTACACTAGCTAGTTCATCAGTCAAATTATTTGTAGAAACATTAACTAACTAACGTGACACAGATAATGTTTAATCTTTCTCGAAAAACAGTGTCTTCGTAAATACATAATTAATTGTGATAAATGTTAAACTACTTTTTTTTTTACCTTTTGGGATTTGTCAAAAATCAGAGGTTACAAGAATGACATTGGAAAATTTGCTGAATTCGTTATAGTCCGTTTGAGACATACGTAGTAATTTCAAATATTTAGAGCACTGAAAGACTGTCTGTTCACTGTGAAGTCGTCTGTCGTCGACCCGACCATGACTCAGTGTCATCGTCATTGTAATCATAGGTATTATTGTGGCTGTCTTCTGTATAACATTTAAGATTGAAATTAGACATTAAAGTTAAAAAAGTAAGATCTAAGCTGCGTTGACTAGGACATTGTTGAAGGAAAACAAAGAATTCAAAAAATAATACAGTCAGGTATAAACAAATTACATTAGTACTTGCTTAATAACACAGAAAATTTTGGCTACATATCGTCAATCGTGTTGATCAATTTACACAGTCACTGCATAATAAACTATGAGCGCCCTTTTAAATGCAAATAAATGTTATTTGGAGCCGTGGGAATAGCTAGTGTAGTTGAGATAGTGATTAAATTTATTGTGCGATACTCGACCTCTAGTTAGGGACAAGATCTCTAAAATGCAAATTCAAATGAGCCAACACATTTTAATTGTTGAATACTCAAGAACTTGCTAGTGCATTAATTTGTAGTTAACCTTCAAATTTCAGTTCTGCCAGGTAGTGGTTTTTTTAAAAATCCGTTTAGCTAAAATTCAGAAGTAATTTTTTCAAGATTCAACACAACTTAACTGTAAATTTAAAGAGATTTTTTTTGTAAATTGACTTGATTTTGTTACATTTCTGGTTTATCATTTGTACGAAGTTGTTGGTCGTCGGAGGATTTTCTCACATGTGTATGTGAGTTTGGTGAATCATTCGATAGTGGCTTGGGACAGTTTCTTGTAATGTGTCAACTAATACTAAATTATTTTTATCTGCGCTGGCCCAAAAGAGTTCAAATATAGCTAAATCCCCATTAAAATATTATTACAAATAAAAGAATTTTTTGACTTCAATTCAACCACACGTCACACGTATGATTCATGTAATTTGTTCACTCTACTTGTAAGTGAAATTTGTTTTTTTCTACGTAGTACTTAGTACATAATTACATGCCAAATATACGTCCATCTATATACCTTTGTCTATAGTTTTTGAAATTCGATATTCTTTGGCACGTTGAGGGTTTTAGAGTATATAGGAGGACGATCTTCTTGGTGACATAAATTGCTCTGTCAGAGCCAGAGCCAGAACAAGATTCCTAAAAATATAATCGCTCTCAACCTCATTTGGACTGATACTAAAAGGAAGTCAGAAAATTACAGGAAAAATTGGAATGATAATGATGTTATAGACAGGGAGGGAGCCGCATATCACTTTGTTCGAAATTTCAAGGAAGCAATGTCAGTCAGTTGTCACCAAGGTTCATTAATGAACCAAGACGGTAGAGAGTCTAGAAATGACCCAGTTTGATACTCTCTACTCTCATGCCAATTTACAAAAAAAAACTAAACTAAATACAGATTTTACTATTTACAACCATGCATATATATAGGTAGTTACTTAGGCAGAGCCAGATCAACATGTTGGCAGGTATAAAAAGAAGATAATTCTGTAGTAAATCTGGGTTGTAAGTGTGAGAGTGTTAAAAGTTACTAGAATCTTTGATCAGTTTCATCTAGACCTCCGACTCTGTAAAGTAGTGAATTTTGCAAAACAAAGCAACAAAAAAATGTTTTGAAACCTTCATTCTAGAAATTACTTTTTGAAAGTTGAAAGTGTTGTTGAATGGTGAATATTGTTCCATTTTTACATGTTAAATCGAGTGCGAATAAACTAATTAAAATAATGATACTATATATATGATCACTTGCATCTGTGTAGAGTTTGTCCCATAGTAATATAGTAATATAGTCATTCGTCATTGTCACAATACCAATTACCAATATTGAAGTAGTGAAAACGAAGATGTTTAATGTCGATTTCCAATGATTTCTATATATTTTGCCAAATTTCTGATGACAGAAAATTCTACAATATATTATACCATTGAAAATAATTTAATAGACAATTAAATCTCAATCGCAATATAATCAATTAAAATTATTACGATTACAGACTTCATTTTGCATGTTAGCATCATCATTTCTTCACTGGCCATGGCTGTGCTGTAGTGTATAATAATTATTGCTTGATTCGTTCGCGCAATGATTTTAAATGCAAGCTCACATTTTTCAATTTCAGCACACGAATTATTTTTATAAGGGTTAGGTCATCTCTCATCTCTATCCCCTATATATTTACTGCATATACCGCATGACTCGTGACATATTAATTGTTAATGTTGATACTAAATGATGCTAAAAAGTAATAATGTACAGTAATTAATAGTAATTTTGTTCACTTGTTGCAACAGCAGAGAATTTAATTACTCACATGGTCATGTTTTATTTTATTAATTCGATACACAGAAAAATAGTGTCAGCGAAAAAAAATTACAAAATTATGAATTCTCATGAATAACTTTTAATAATAATGGGGCACAGTCTGGTTCGAGGGGTAAATAAGTATAAAAGTCATAAATCTTGTCTGATTCTGACTGGACACAAGTATGATTGGTTGTTCAGGGCCTGGGTACGGTAACTGGTAACACATTAAGTACACATGTAGGTACATAAGTACATAGGTGTACATTATTGTTACATAGGTTGCATTATTATGTATTCCTTTAAAGTTTTAAAATTTTAAATGCTAATTTTCTCCTCTGCATTGTCCTATTTTTGAAATATTCATTATTTACTTGTATTTTCTCAGAACTCGGAATTCAGAATTTCAAAATAAAAATGTAATTTTTAAATTACATTGGGTGGATATAATATATGTGATACAATAGGAAGTTGAGGAAACATTAGTTTCAGATTTTGAATTCGCATAAAATTCTTTCGACCTCTGCGCCTGTAACAAATGGGCTTAAAGTGCGTGCAGCTCATGAAAATTGTATATCTGTAAATGACACCTAATTCACACGGCACACGGGTTATTACAGGATCTTGATTTTAAGAAGTTGTAATAACACTACTTTATTTGTTTCTGTATCCTTTAAAACCAGAATTAAAATTAACCCAAATGGTGCAGTTAAATAGAATTAAATAGGGAAGATGCAGAGAGGTACAAAGAGTCCCTGCGTATACATACGGATTATAGTATTTTGATGTATTGTTTTGTATGTTCCCCAAACATCTCCTGACATTTGAGCGCAGTTCGTGTCCCTAGATAGAATTAAATAGGATTTTTTTATGCAACCTTTCCTCTTTATATATTTCTTGAATATGATTGGGCGGTAATCATAACTGAGGAAAAGGTAGTCATAAATATAAGGGAGACTCTCTCAAGCTTCGTTCTTCGACTCTCTTTGTTGGCTTTTTGGTTTGATCAGAGTTGTAAAAAATATCGCGGTCAAATGTACCGCTAGATTGGCAATGTTTGCGTATCATGAAAAAGACAGGATTGACAGGATATGCAGTGGTTGTTGTGTCTTTTCTTCTCTTCATTACGCTATGCAGTTCACTAGCCTGTCCTACTGATTTCAATTCAGACTTGAGAGACTTAAAGCCTTCTCTCTGCCTTTTTATACCTCCCTATTTATTTACTATATGTACCCTGCTTATACTATTTGCTATCTGTAAAGGACTAATGTACGTAACGTACGAAACGAACATCTTTTTTTTAATGCTGGTATTCATCAATCATTTTTCGCCGTTCCTTCCTTTAAGTGTTTAGGTTGTCGTTGTTGTGCTCTTATTTTCATGTATGTTATATTCCAAAACAAGTCTTCTGTCTCCGTTTCTGTTTTGTTTTGTATCTTGGGATGGGAAGGCCAT
>JAQFZE010001929.1:0-16023 GCA_034695245.1 Dicyrtomina saundersi | reverse complement strand
AATTCAGGTTTCGTAGACGATCTGGCTCTGGCTGAGAAAGTTCTGTATAGTGCCCAACCCCAGATGCAGTTATTATTAGACAAAATTTATGAATGGACCACCGAATTACATATGGAAATAAATCCGATCAAAAGTGCCGTAATCATTATTGACAACCGTAGGAAAAATAATCCTAAAAAACTAACTGACAATCTCAACCTAAACATTAAAAATGAAATAATTCCTAAAATCAACGTTAGCAAACTTCTTGGAGTTCACATCAATAACAAGCTTAACTGGAAGAACCAAATCGACTCAGTTATTAAAAAGGCAGGACAAAAAATTTTTATGCTATCTAAATTACGTCATTTTGGATTCTCAACCACTGAACTGTTAAATGTCTACAAAACATATGTTAGATCACAAATCGAATACGCAATAGCAGTATGGGGAGTCAATTTAAGGAAATCTGATATTAAAAAAATAAGCAAAATAGAAAAACGCTGTCTGGCAATTATAACCAAGAAGAAAAACAACTCAACAAATTACAATAATACTCTGAAAAATGCACAAATGATATCAATAATAGATAGAATTAACCTGTTAAATCTCAAACTAGGCAAGTCACTATTATCATCAAATAGATTTAGGCACATCCTAAATATCCAAAAAAAAACATATGTTAGCACTAGGTCCACAAACCATTTCAAGTTTGTATCTTGCAAAACTAAGAGATACCAAAAATCAGTTGTACCAACCATAATCACCCAATTGAATAATCTAAAACCACCAAATATAGCTAAATTAATGAATGTAAATCGATAATGTAGCGAAATTGTTTGTTTGTCACGAAGTTATGTGTTAAAAAACTTTACTCTAGTTAATTCAAGTTAATATTAGATTAATATTAAGTCCTGTCTGCTATCTTTGGAACTCTCTACTATTTACTAATAACCTTGTTTTGTGTAAAACCTATGTAATTGTTTCATGAATGCTTTCCTGGCAATAAATCATTATTATTATTATTATTATTATCACTAGTTTATTGGTGTAGTCCATAAATTACGTCACCCAAACTATCTTTCAGGTAAACGTCTACCCTACTCAACCCATTGACCATACCCATGACAATATTTATGGACGATGCCTTGCTTGGTTCTCGAGTTTTATTGGATTGCCGTCAGTTGTTTTAATTTTCTTTCTACTTGCTTTTTTAAATTAACCGGCACAAGGGAGTACATCTGGGCTCGTGGTGCACGGTGCATGTTGAGATACGAGTTATCGATGAGCGAAAAGCATATGTAGCAATACATTTTTGCATGCGAGATTTCTCTAATATCCATTTGTACTCACGGGTTGAACTTCCTACTGTCTTTTCGTATACGCTGATAGGAAAGGAATAAAAGGAATAGTGTGGGATAGATACGGCTAGTAAAAACAGGCTACAGACTGAGTGAGTTTTGAAATCTGTGAGTAGGGGTGAGCTCTAGCGGGCAACAGCGCCACTCGGTGACAGAGCTGACTCTTAATGATATAGAGAATATCAGCTCATGTCTGGTGCGTTTGTAGTGCCGATCCGATCACTATATCCTCGTTTCTCAACTTGATATAGCAAGTATCGAAAGTCGCCCATAGGATAGTTCTTCCCATAATGTAGGGGAACCAAGGTGTAGGGTGCATAGAGTGATTATCTGGCTATGACTTGACACATCATAGAGATTAATTCAAACTCTATCAAACCACGGCCTTGTAAAATAATCACCAAGCTATCTCCTTAGCTAGGAGTTTAAATATCGCGTCTCAAAAAGTGCTGCGTTTTCGAAAGTACATATTATTCGGTAAAGTCTTCCCAAGTAAGCTAGTATAATATTCAGTGATCTCAATTGAGTACACTTAGACTTGTCCAAATAGTGTATCTCGGGAGTAGCTGTAATTACAAATTTGTAACGTAGTGTGAATAGGCTAAGGCCTGCAAGTACAATACTACTATACATACGTTCATACATAAATTAACCGGCACATCAATTTAAAATCTCACTGATATTTAAATTGAACTAAACTTAAAGTCAATTCTGATTTTGGAATTAAAGTTACGTGTTAATTACTAGGTGAAGTGCCGTGGGGATGAAAACAAAATAAAAAGTAACAGATGCTGAGCTTTAGCTTAAAGGCATCTATTGAAATGGTTTTGTGTTCGTTTGTCTACTGTATGTCACTTTACCCACCTCGAATGGTGTTGGGCATCTTTTTAAATATTTTATAGATGCTGAGCTCAAACATCTATTGACATGGTCATGTCCGTCCGTCTGTCTGTCCGTCGATATGCATGTCTGTTGGTCATGCTCCACAGGTCACAGTTTTTAACTGATTTTCTTCAAACAACTTTTAAACGTCCACAAATGCAAGGGCAAGATACCATATTGTTTCTGTGGTTGATCGAACTAACCAGTTTTCTATAAATAACTGTTAAATGGACCCATGTCAAAACGCATAGAAAAGTTACAACTTAATAAACGAATAAAAATGCAAGGGCAAAGTGCCATATAGTTTTTGGGGTTGATCAAACCAACCAGTTTTCTAAAAATACTTGTGGTATGGACCCACTTCAAAATGCATTGAAGGGGTACGAACAAAAAGGGATGAAATATACATAAGCGTACATACATATTTATAGACCCGGAAGGTGAAACTACGTTTCATTTTTGAGCGCTACTGAAATATACAAGTATAACTAACACTACTGGTATTAACGCAGCCAACCTTAAATACGATAAAGAAAGGTAGGGAGATGCCTGAGATGTTCAATAAATAACGTCACCCAAATTATCATTCGCTAATTGGAATAGTCCATAAATAACGTCGCCACAATTTTTATTGTCATGTAGGGATGGTCCATCAATGACGTTACCAAAATCACTAGTCTTACATTGGGTGTTCCGTCCCAAGCTACGTTGGAATTAAGTCAGTATCTGTATGTTCATGTTTTGTGGAGCTTGTGTAAAGTGTGTGTGGTGCTCCATTCGTATGCTTGCATCTGAGCAAGCCTGGGCTGTGTAAACAGCTCACTCTATTATCTAACTCTAAGAGGTTGTATTAAGTTGTGACGCGGACAGCTTTGCCACGACCACTTCAATTTACTGTCTTATTTTACAACTGTATTGACCTATTTTAGTTATACTGTATTCGTAAAGAACTTAGCGTCTAAAACAAAACACTACATTGTGCCTGAAATACAAATAACTATATTCTAATTCTTGTGTTGTAAACTCGCCGTCGTAAAGTCAAACCTATTGTTACTTAGTCATATTGACTTCTATTCTACATTAATTACTGTTGTAACTTGTGACTTTCCACTAAATCACCAGTTGCTCGCGTGTTCCTTTTAGTACTTAATTTTAATCCTGATCCTTTTTTGTAAAGTGCTCCCGCTAAGTTTAAGTTATTATTCATTTAAACTAATTATTTAGTACCGTAATCCTTTGTGTTTTTCATTCCCGCATAAAAGGTACTCCTTATTTTGGTATAAATATCACTCATTAACTCCATAAAGAAGAATTGTAATTCTGACTCTTGACTTGTTCAGTCCTCGTACTGAGGTTGTCACTCTGTATTATATTGCTGTTGACAGGCTCCAACCGCTGATTGCTCAAGTTTGGCTTGCCTTATACTATTTAACTGTCTGTTAGTAATTTACACTTACTTACTTTTGCTGGGTTTCAAGACTAGCGTCGTATTTTATTACATTTAATTGTTGAAAGTTTTACATTGTTGATTTGCTAAATTCTACTTTTATATTAAATTAAATTTTAAACTAAACAGTTTTAACTACTTAACTAATTATACATAATCACGAAAATACTACCAGTCTTAAGCTACATTACAGCAGCACCATTTAATCACACTTAATTTATTATTGAAGTTGTGTCTGCTACTCAATATTCTCAAATCATCTCCACCATCCACCTGCACCAACTCTCTTCGTCTGTTCATCCCATTTTTAATTTCCACACATTCACAACTACTGCAACTGAGTTGGCAGCCTCCTACATTGGGATAGTCCATAAATAACTTCGACAACACTATGATTATTTTATTTGGATGGTCCATAAATGACGTCGCTCAAGCCACTACTTTATTGGGATGGTCCATAAATGACGTCCCCTAAGTCACTATATTATTGCAATAGTCTATAAATGACGTCGCCGAAAGTTTTATTTTCTTATAGGGATGTTCCATCAATGACGTTACTCAAATTACTATTCTTACATTGGGATAGTCCACCACTGACGTTACTCAAATTACTATTCTTACATTGGGATAGCCCACCACTGACGTTACTCAAATTACTATTCTTACATTGGGATAGTCCACCACTGACGTTACTCAAATTACTATTCTTACATTGCGATAGTCCACAAATGACGTCGCCCACCCCACATTGTCATACATTTATTTGGATGGTCCCTACATGACGTCGACCAAGTCACTATTATATTTGGATAGTCCATAAATGACGTCGCCCAAATGACTACTTTATTAAGATAGTGCATAAATGACGTCACCCAAATCATTGCTGGTTATAATTTTTTCGAAAAAAATGTCAATTTAGGAATTGCTGCCGCTGATTATAAAATACCAATATTTTATAGATTATTCTCGATGGTAGCTACAATAAGGACCTACACATTCATTTAATCTAATGGTCGCTGAATGCTCAGCATCTACTTCGGGCCCACCGCGGACAATTCCGGCGCGAAGCGCTGGATTTTTGTGGTTAAATACTGCCAATCTAAAATGATTAGCTGATGTGAATTCACGAAAACAAAGCGTTAGCTTCGTCATTACATCATGATGAAGCCTACAGATATTTCTTGAATAAGTATAAACGCAACCAGTCGTAAAAAATTGCCTCTCCAATGATCCATTTGGTGCAGAGCAATTGTACATTTCATTCATTAGCTTCGGCTTATCGTCCGTGCAGAATAGCATTGATTTGGTAGCTACTGTTGAACTTAATCATTTTTGTGGGATTTTTGTTCTTACTGTACCCCATCTGTACTTCTATAAATTCCAGTATATGCCAAGGAGAAATTCAAAACTTTTTCAATTTACCTCTTTATACCAGTAATTGCTCATGTGTCACAATAACAGTATTTACCACCCCTGGTATTTACAGGTATTTCCCATGGTATATACCACAGTGGTATTTACCACTTTAAAACCCTGGAAAGACGATATAGAAATACACTCACTCAGTACTATAGATAGTAGATAGGTTGGGATATTTTTCTCTTTTACTCAATAGCAATCTCCATAGAGCCACGCACAACCTATGTGCAAGCGATCATACACTGTTAACTAAGAGACCCATCTACTTATATATACTTCACCGGCTTAGCATCACTGAAATATTTTCTGGAAAGCCCTACGCAGTAGTTGCAATCATCGGGAATATTTGCCAACGCCAGCAATTTTAATAGAAACTCTTCTGAAAATTGGAATTAATTTAAATAAAGTATATGCAATGCACGTACGTGTACCACGGACAGAGCTTCGGATCGACGGGATCTTTAAGGCCTGTTCCAACGAGACCCGAACATGGCATGAAAGTCACATCCTTGGCCGGATTGAAACCCAGTTTCTTAAGGTAAGGCAAAAGCTTATCCTTACACTCGTTGTAACGTTCTTCGGACCATTCTACAGTCGGATCATCCATTTTATTGATCAGCACCACAAGATACTTGATACCTGCCGTCTTCACCAGCATTGCGTGTTCTCGAGTTTGCCCTCCTTTCTCAAAGCCAGTTTCAAACTCACCCTTACGCGCAGAAATCACCTACAGAGTTTAAATTTTTTGTAAAGAGTAATACAAAATGGTTAATAAGGTAAACGAATTATCAAAAACAATAATAGTAATAGTAGTGATAAAAGAAAAAAACGTGGCTCCTTATTTTTTGGTTCGCATCCGTTACAAAAATAAAATTATTTGCAAGTAAATTCTGAATCCTGCACAACTAAGCAGAGACAAAACGCTATACACACTAAATCTTGAAGCATTAGGAGTCCGTTAAAATCTGTCTACCCTTTTACGCTGAAAAATCAGCGGCTGAGACAATAATTCTATATTGTATGCAAATACTACTAACGGGCAGCCGTGGCTTAGTCGTCAGGTATGACGTCCTACATCCTTCTCGCTGTTGCATCCTCCAGAAGTGACATAAAACACGTTGTCACTTCGGCTTTCTTGCATATTTGATTGTCAGTATGTGAAGACCTTGCTTTCAAAACACGTCAAGTCCACGCTTTAGTCCCACTGGACTTAATGGGTTTTGATCACAAACTACTAATATTACGATTGTGGGAGGAAAGTGGTTGGTGCGGTGTGAGTGGAGATGCTGATATGCGTTAGGCGTTAGTTCAACAATAGAGATATGTAGTCAGTAGTGCACCAATAGGAGACGTAGCTACTGCGATTAGGTGTCAAAATACTACATTGATTGAGTTATGGCAGCTGGTATTCTTTGACAAGTAATGTCTATCTTGGCAGGGAAGCGAATAGCACATGAGTACAATAAAGCTACTCTCATCATCTGATAATGTCTTATATATGCCATGCATTTTATATATTTTGAATAACAACCAATACCCTTAATTTTAAGATAAAACACATTTTTAATACTTAACACAATACCTAGCACCAACATTCACATATTACAGTAACAAAATTTATGATTTACCCTATTTATTAATGTAAAATCAAAACAGATGTGTAGACCAGTTGGCCATGCAGGCCATGTCGACTTTGGCAAATAAATCGTACATACATCTAGGCCGGGAAGTGATGTAACTAACTTTAGTAAGTGATGTCCAGGGTAAACGGAAATTTTCCTCCCAACACGTAACCGAGGACATTTTCCTCCCAGCATCAAAATAGTTTCACTAAAAAACGAGTGTATCGATCCACAAAATTTATATATGTACTCGTAAACGTTCTCATCTCTTGAATATGCAAAATTTCTAATCTGAAGTACGACGCAAGTTTAGTAGCATTTCCTTAACAAATACTTAGGTATTCAATAAAATGGTAAACTATTAACCATTATTTTATAAAACTGGGGAAAAGATGCATTTTAGTTCTTCATTTAGTTATGAATGCATATTGTTTGGAATATCTTCGAATACATAAATTTTCTGGAAAGAAACACTCGTGAAAACATGGATGCACTTGTTTCCTTGACAGAAGTGATTTTGATACTGGGAGCAAAATGTCCTCGGTATGCTTTGAGAGGATACAGGCCTGGGAGGAAGATGTCCGGGACGAAAATGTCCTACAACCGATGTCCAGTTTTAGTGATGCCTAATAACATATTCGTACAAGCGACAATAAATATGACTAGCTGTCTCAAAACAGTTCTTAATAAATATTTACCCAAATTAAAACTGAACCAGGCTCCTAACGTGACCTGTGTGAAGTGAAATATGGAAAAGTACAGGCTGAGTATTTTTAGCAGCAGCAGTAAGTAGGACAGAGGACGGGGAGACGTCAGTAGTGGAACGATGTCGACTCAGCCAATGAGTGGTCCGCGGCCTATAGCATAGGGGAGATGTAAGTATAGCGGAGGAGCGGGATAGGAGGTATAGGATGGAGAAGAAGGGCAGGGCAGCGAACGTCGGTTGACGATGAGCGTGGTGACGTAGGCACTCTCGGAAAAGAGCTTCGCTCTTCTCATCCGACGGAGGAGCATTTATTTCCACTTCCAATTTAACCGTGCGAGAGAACAGTCGAAGGTGGACCATAATCAATATATTATTGAGGTTAAGTAGTAGGTAGCCCGCCGCCATCTTAAACATAATCTTTATATTTTATTCCGCAATATTATTATATATTCTCTTTCTACTCTTCGCGAATAATTAATTAATTGGAGGTTTGTAATTGTGTAAAATAAGGCAAACGAGATTTGAACAACCAGAATCATTCGGCGTTATATATATTGTAAACTGTGAGTGAACATTGAATCGAGGAGAATACGAAACATTAAACATTTCCCTTGTAAATTATACTTGTGCTGTGATATTATTTGCATTGCATTGTACGGTAGTTGGAGCCGTCGCCGAGTCATATAGTGGGGAACTTTCATAACCGGGTACCGGGAACGTTACAGTCATAACTTCAGTTTCCGGGTGTCAGTGCTGACGGAAGTTACCAGCACCGGCATACCGACCATTATATGGGTGAACCTTATCCTCCACAACGGAGTCTATACCGAACAGTCGAGTTCTGCGGAGCCAGTCCGGTGTAGCGTGGCTACGTGAACAGGAGTTAAAGAAACGAGGCCATCGAGCAAGCGGGGACCGCATCCAGGGGTCCGAGTCCTTGGGTAGGAGTTCTTCCACCAGCAACCGACGACCGCGAGCCGCTAGACAGACCGGACGCGGCCGAGGACGGGGACGTAGTCAGACCGCAGCGGTTGGACCGGCCGACGACTTGTTTCAGCCACCGGATTTAGTGGTAGAGCGCAGTAAAAGAGGGGAGATAGGGAAAATCCAAACCACACCTGAAAACGGTTAGGGTTAGGTTACATCCCCCCCAGCCTTCGGCTGGAGAAAATATAACCTATAAGTTTCCAGTCAGTCTTTCCTACTGGGAGTGGGCTGCGCCTACCCAATTCTCCCGCTGACCTAACCTTAAAGACAACAAACCTGGAGGGGTCGCCAACAATAAATAAGTAGCCTTCAACAGTAATGTGGAAATAAATAGTGTATCCGGATAAATTCTGCCCGTTTGCTACCCTTCCTCATGGTCTTTAAATTCAAGTATCAAGTTTCAACATCTTAATAATGGTAATAGTTTCCCGGGAAGAATCCTGAAGGATTTGAGACTGTCTCTTGCTTAACCCGGTTGTCGCTATTTAAACACTTTGAAGCTTGAGTTATGCAGAATTTTCGCCAAAACTCAACTCTTCAAACCTGTCCAACTAATTTTTGAACGAATTCACTGAATATAAATCTAATTTGTAATTTTTTACATCATTTGGAAGACTATTCGTCGGCTTTTTGCTGGAGGTCTGAGTTGGTTGTGGATTTACTGACATTTTTTTGTTTTATTTCATTTAATTATTGATTAGGACTTTTATTGAAATATCCATATTTTACTGAAATGTGTTAGTGTTTTTGAAATTTAGAAGCACCCACACTTTCACGTTCACTATTACCACATCAGTGAAAATCTGATATTAATCGACAAATAGAAAATCACTAAAATTTAATTAAATTTAGGACACTGTTTTGGCTCGTCTGTTACGTCTGTCACACTCATTGATTATACTTAACATCTTGTTTATACTCAAATACATATAGAGTTTCCTCAAAGATCAAAGGGGATAGACGTGTAATCTACTAGCTCTGAAAATAGACCGCAATTATAAAGGTAAAACTCCATACTACATCAATAAAACTAACATTAATTGAAGAGGAAAAATTTTCTGTACCACACACATATAATAGAAATTAGGTATCAAAAATTGTTAATTAAGTTTGGTAAGAAACTTATTAAAACTAGTAGATTTTCTCATTGGCTCGAATCACAAAAAAGATGTAACACTAGGCCTGCTAGAAATAACCTCATTTATAGAATTATTAAGTGTAAAACTGAAAGATATAGAAAATCCACCATTCCTGCTCTAATTAGATTACTCCAATGTTAAGATACTCAATTCGATATGCTTTCAACCACTGCGCTGTTGTTCTGTCGCGTGGGCTTCTTCATATTTCTATTTAAAAAACTTGTCAAGTAGATTATAGTTTAAACATTGTTCAAAAATTTAATCCTGTCTATGTAAGTACTATCTTCGAGCTTGACAATACATGTATTTGTGTCAATTTTGTGTATGTACTTTGAAATTTGATTCTCTAATAAAACCCAGCATAATAATAATATACATAGTTATTATATTTACTGGTAGTAAAGAAATAAAGTGAAAAAAAGTCATTTACAACACCAAAATAAAAATATAAAATAACCCTTGTTAAGTTTAGTGTCAAAATAAATACCAGTTCTATGCCCACTGTGGTACAAGTGTAATCTACATGTTCAGTCGCAAAAGACGCGGAGGGGTAATTAAACAAAGTAACTTAACACCAGTGAGCAATAAAACCCTCACGAGTGCCAGCACCGCAAAAGAAACTTGTAGCAATAGTGCAAATAGTGCGGAAAATCGATAGCCATCAGCAAAAAGACAAGCTACGAGTCCAGCTCACACCGATACCCCACAACAAACTAAACGACAAGCTATAACATTAAACGCTGAGTAAAGTCCACACCAAATTGTAACAATGGCTCACAGTGCAGTTACATTAGAATCTCATGGAAACTATACAAAACAATCATGTGTCAGCGACAGAGCAACTTACTAAGCTAACTGAAATAAGTGACCACATTCCTTATATGCGAAGGAGCATTGATAAACTAGAATGGCAGCAAGGAGAGCTAAACCGCCGACCGATAAGCAAGGATATAATGATTTTTTATCTCAGAGGAAACAATAGAAACTCCAAGGCAGACCGAAACAAAAATTGTGGAACTTTTCTCTAAGATAAACATAAAGAATTTTGAGATTAATGAAGCCCCATTTACACTGGAATATTAACATTAAAATAAAACAATTGTTTACACAACTGCGACTACAGGAAATTCACATCCCTCTTAAAGGAATCCTCCTTACAGTCCCAAAACAAAACGAAGAAAAAATATGCAAATTATGCAATGAAAACAAAGCAGACAGTGTACTTCACTTACTGACAGAAAGCAAACAGTTTAACAATACAAGAAATAAAATTTTAAATAACAGATGGAGACACGACTATAAAAGTAACTTTTAACACAACGAGATATCAAATTCGCACGAGATATACACCAGTATAGTCAAAGGACTTCGAGAACGTCAGTTAATGATCAATTGTACGCTAGACAAGACATCTCTTACACAGACATAGATACATACAAACAACCGTTACGTCCGCCACATCCATATAAGTCAAACAAAGTTTTAAATAAAAATCTAAATACAATTAAAAATATATATATAACATAGATTACCAAACACACGTGTTTTTGAGAAAATATGAGTAACATATAGAACTGGAAAAGTGCCAACTGCTTCTTGCACAAAAGTCTCAACGCATTTAGCCCAATGCCGGCCCATATATAATATTACTAAACTAGAATCATCAACAGACGACAAAAGTATCAGGCCTTCGGTTCAGATGTCGCAGTGAATCTGGCCCTAAGACTATCCGTACAGAGTAATGCCAAACTAGCTTGATTAGCAGACGGCACGGGTCTCACGCTTCTAGACAAATGTCTCAGTGCATCTGGCCCTAAGCTTATCCATACAGAACATTGCCAAACTAGCATGATAAGCAGGCGGCAAACGTCTCACACTTTTAGACTAATGTCGTATTTAATAATTTACAAAATAGACGAGACCTATCTCTGTTCATAGGCATAGAAGAGACACCCACAAACAGTAAAAAACAATTGCCAACTTAGTCTTTAATGTATAGTAGGAATAAGTAGTAGTAACCACGGGAATTAAAATAGTAAGTGAATTAAATTTATACGTGTAGCAAACTAATAATATGAACACTCTTTCTGAAATTATAGTATCGCTGGTATTGTTACAATTATCTCAGCAACGATGGTCCTGACTTCAGAGTCCTTTACTGCTGGTGCTAGGATAGCCAATATCATCTTGGCAAAAACAACCACCACCTTTAATAAGGGATCGTCCCTCAAAATTATTATCTTCGGAGGATCAGTTGTGGGGTAATCGTTCTTGTTGCCATTATAGCTCTCCTGGTTTTGTGCATAAAAAAACTAAAATATCAAGTTGTCGGACAGCAGGAGAGTGCACCAGCCCAGGAACCTTGAGATACTAGACCAAATCTTTCAAGACACACACACATAAACAAACAGAATGTAAGAATCCAATTACCCAGGGTACCTAAGGTACCCACATACAAAAACATATCACATACACATAACATTAATTAAGTAAATACCAGGAAGAAACTAATTAATTAATTATTAATTAGCAAAAAGTCCCAAGAGCCTTTAGACATTAAAAACTAACCTACTCGAATACATTTAACTGCATTGATAATACAATCGTTCCGATTTTATAGAATGTAGCATACAGTCACTGTATGTATGGGTGAAGGAAACACTTTTCACGACTTCGGTTACTTTCGCTCGGCTCAAGTTATGTTACTGTACATTAAAAGATGTTTCATTTTTTGTAGAAAAATTTACCATATGCTTTAAATTAAAAGGTTTTTTGTGACGTCACTTACTACAGATGAACATCAATTTCCGGCCTATACATCACTTATCAAAAGACAGCCAAGGCAGCTATGCATATTTGCCACTTTATTAGGGCAATATTAAATACTCACACTGTTCGTGCCCGAAACACAAGAATTTGACACAACACTATTCGGTTATCATTAGTTTGTATAAATTTAATTTATTAAAAATGGAAGCCTGTATTACACAATTATGTCTAAACAGTCAACCTCAACGACTTGTGTTGGATACGAATGTTTAATTTGTTTTTTCCGAATTTCTTAAGAAGCTATCCACCAAAAAGCCGACGAGGGAGAACTCTATATCGACAATCCTTAGCCGCTACCCTGATGCAGAAGACTTCGAACAACTCTTTAATTTCTAGGACAAGGCTCTAAAAATCCAAAACTTTTACCTAAGTTGTATTGAAGAGACATAACTCTTCTTCCCCACTTACAACTTACCATCACACATACTATTATCAAATAACACATCCATTTATTTATCTATTTTATTTACTTACTTGTAGAAATGAATCATATGCAATGTAAACCTAATACTACTTGACACTATAATGACATGATTATTTTAGAAACGCAGCTTTTAACACCTTGTTACAGCACAACTAAGCAAGTTATACACAAGAAACGATTTACCAACAACCTATTTTTAATTCAAGGAATCTTTTTGATCTTTTGATCAATTTTGTAAATAACCACTTTGTAAAATCTAAACAATGTTGTAAGGGCTAACGCCAAATCGACTCAATAAATAGATAATTATTATTACTTGTTTTTTTAAACAGTTATTCAATTGCTGTCACTACAAAGCTAGTATAAGCCAGTTTTGATTTGATGGTCATACAATTAAAGTTATATCGAAGTTAAGTGAGAGTTCATTTATAATAAATAATTGATTCATTGAGTCGATCTGACCTCAGCCCATTCAACGTTTGTTATTTATAAGGATGGTATGCAGGCCCGGCCGGACAGATGGTGCCAGGTGGTGCAATGCTCCAGGGCCGGGCTCTACTAGGGGCCGGGCTGCACGTTCGGCCAGCCTTACAAGGAGCCTGTAAACATTGATTTGCACCAGGGCCGGCCTATACGTCGCCCCGGGCCTGATGGTATGTATAAAAGGTTGTCCCTTGGTTTAGTATATTATAATAAGCGGAAGATAAATTTTCCACAGGTTGGTCAAATTAGTGTGTTAGTCTCTCTTGGTCTATTCGATCTGGAGGAAAGTGAGGTTAAAAATTGCATTTCAAGATAATTTAAAAATGCTGAGCTTTAGCTGCATCTAATGAAATGGTTTTGTCTGTATGTTTGTCGTATTGTCGTTCGCTACAGGTCACATCTTTAAGCCGATTATATTTCGTTAACTTCAATCCTCTGGTAGAAATATAATTTTAACTAACTGTATTGCCTTCTCCTCAAAGGCAGGAAATCCATGAGCTTCAAAGAACCACAAAACGAAACACTCCTGCACTCCGCTCGCTCCCCTCCTCTGACCCTACCTAGCTTTAGTCTATTTCTTCTCATCGAAGGTGAAGGTTATCCATATTTGAGCTCCGCTCTCGCTCTAGCTACGTTCGTATTTCAAGATGGCAAATACAGGTGCTCCTCCGATATTAACGGACACTCGGTAAGTTTAGTCTAGAGTTAATTTTATTTCAGGTAACCGGATTATATTTGGATTCAGGACTTTTAATCACATATATTTAAGAATTAAATCTGCAACAACAATTATAGATATTTTGGTCGTAGACCAGAATGAATTATATTTGTGCCACTTTGTGTATGGCCAAACAATATTCAATAATAAACCATTATTAATCTTGATTATTCTGGATTAATCGGGATTGTTACGTGTGTAACGTTCATAGTTTATACAAAAATTATAGGTAATCATACGTTAGCCTATAAATTAAAAGGTAAAATACATGCTGATAGTAGTGTGCTCAAGATGGCGCATAACATGTTGCTACATGTTGTTATATAGCCTTTCCTTTTCTGTATTTTTTGTTGAGCAGCAGCCCAGACATCTCTGTCGTAGACGGAGGCACGAAGCAAAGGGGAAGGAAGGGCAGCACTTCTGCACCACAGCCGATCCCTCAGCCGATAGCTCCGCCTAACTATGGAGCTATTGTAGATAAGCTAGCCAATCTCGACAAAGTCCCAGAGGTGATGATGGAAATGACTCACGCCATGAAGGGGCTGACTGACCAAATGGCAGCCCTCAGATCCCCCGGCCGGCATCGTCATGTTTATGAAGAGGAGGAGTATGAACATTCATACGAAGAAGAAAAGGAGGATCCTCATTCACATGTAACTACAGAGGACTTGGTATCTGACCTAATGGGGTCTACCGATCCAGAAAACCGAGATGGAGAAAAGGAAGATGAGGAAAGTGTTGATACTACCCTACAAGGGACTCTAAATTCAACCAACAATGCTCCAGAATTTGGCAAACCCTTACAACAAAAGATAGGTGAATCTTTTAATCGTATTCCTGCCATGGAACTAACTAGAGAAAAGAATGGAAACCTGATAGAAATTTACAAACTGCCGTCAAATACGCCACTGCTGGGAGCACCCAGATTAAATCCAGAGATTTGGAATCAGTTAACTGCAGCTGATAGGACTACGGATGGAAAATTGCAAGGGCTACAACAAATTGTGGGAATGTCATTAGTGGCTCAAGCAAGACTACTTGAAATGTGTTTGCCTCTGATTAATTCTGGACGAAAGTGGACAGAGGAGGAGAAAA
The DNA here is from genome assembly GCA_034695245.1 of Dicyrtomina saundersi. Classification (NCBI taxonomy): domain Eukaryota; kingdom Metazoa; phylum Arthropoda; class Collembola; order Symphypleona; family Dicyrtomidae; genus Dicyrtomina; species Dicyrtomina saundersi. The sequence continues at coordinate 932 of JAQFZE010001929.1, read as the reverse complement.
AATATCTGTTTACCACAGTCATGGATTCTTCCTCGTGTCTTGGGCTTTTACTACAGGATATTAATATTCGGCGGAGATCAAATATTCGTCGAGTGCTGGATCCGGCCGTTGCTAGCATCTGTTCAGCTAAGGTTCCAGTCACTAGTTTTCTGTTCGGAGATAACTTGGAGCAAAATTTACGCGCGTCTAGAACTACATCCCGTATTGTTCGTCAGCCCATTTTTAGAGGCCAGGGTTATAAGAGCCAGCGGTTCACACCATATGCACGTGGTGCATCGACGTCATCTCGATTTCAACACTCAGAAAGATCTTTAAACTATCGGGGGGAGTTCAACAAGCGGCGGATGAACTATCTACAACAATTTCAACACCGCTGAGAGAAGGAAACACAACGACCTCAGACCAAATAGCTGATGTAAGTATGTACGCTGGTCAATTAACTAAATATATAAAATCATGGGAAAGTATAACAGACGATGTTAGTATTTTAAACATTATTAGAGGTTATGAAATACCATTTGTGCAGCAACCGTTTCAATTAAAAGAGGAAATATCTAATTTTTCAAAGTTGGACGAAAGTAAAGTTAAGGTGTGTGTAGAAAAACTATTAAAGATAGGAGCAATAGTAGTTGCGACTGACATCTCAGGCCAATTTGTTTCTAAAATATTTACTGTTCCAAAACCTGATGGTACGTTCCAATTAATTCTAAACTTAAATAATTTAAATACATTTCTACAAACAGAGCATTTTAAACTAGAAGATTATAGAACATTTTTTAACATTTTGGAAAAAGATGATTTTATGGCAACTATAGAATTACGGGATGCTTATCATCTAGTACCTATTCATATTGAAAGTAGAAAGTATCTCAGATTTCGATGGAATAAACAGTTATTTGAGTTTACAGTTCTTCCATTTGGGCTTTCAACGG
>JAQFZE010001928.1:0-16027 GCA_034695245.1 Dicyrtomina saundersi | reverse complement strand
TAAATGTATGTTGTTCTTACTGTGTCCTTGTGGCAAGCGTAATTGTTGCGCCAGTTGTAAATAAATATTAACCTTCTCTCTCTCTAAAACTATAATGTTTTTAAAGTCCAGAATTCATGAGTTTTATTACGTTTTTAGTATGTTTTATCAGGTTTGTTTATACTATTAGGCTCTATTTTTTTAGTCCATTTTATAAAGATGAAATTAATATGTATGATTGGGTGTATTCACAAATGTAGCTGGGGTTGTAAATCCCGTGCACTTTAAATTCTGTCCAAACTTTACGTCCTCTGTGTAAATAAGAGGATGGGGTGGTCTTATCTGAATTCAATTTGAAGAACTTGGTATGACGTAGGAAAAGGTATTGTGTGTGCTACTTAGGGTGAGATGAGATGATTCAGGGTTCCGGGGTAAGTGAGATGATTTGAAGTAAATAAGACAACTGGGGTAAGAGAGATAGAACAGAAATCCGGTGAAAGTGAGACGCTCCGAGGTAACTGGAAACACCTCGGGGTGGGTGGATACACTGATTGCTAATACGACCTTGGCAGGTTGCGACCAAGGTTAAGTGGCTTGAGTAGGTTGAGCGGCGGTCCTTTTCAATGCTTCCTATGGGGCGAGTGAAGAATGGACAAGGTGCAAGTAGATACAGTAAAGATGATCAAAAAGCAGGAAAAAAGTGCTTAAAAGCACAAGGTAGGTGCCCGAGAGCAAACACGTGCTTGGGAGCACAAGTTAAATGGTATGGAGCAAAGTTTGATGGTTTACTCCTTCCTATGCTAAAGGATAGGAAAGGAGGGGAAAGTGAGAGTCCAATACTAAAGGATTGGAGATAGGTATTTGTACTGAGCACAATACAAGTGCTTGGGAGCACAAGGCAGGTGCTCTGAAGCGCAAGTAAGATGCTCTAGAGCATAACTGATTTGCTTGGAGCACAAGTAGGTGCGTGGAAGTCCGAACCTGTCCGACGTCTGAAAACCGGGGCAATGAGGAACAGTGACGGTACCTCCGGTCTGAGAACTGGGGGAAATGAGCAGCAATGCCGGTACCTCCGGTCTGAGGTAGTAACAAGCAGCAGTGATAGTCCGGTCCTTGTGCTAAGGCCGGTGCTCTGGAGTGAAGATCAGATGCTCTGGAGCCCAAGTCTACTGGATTGAAGTCTGGCATGACCAACGTATGAGATTCAGGGCAACGAACAACAGTGATGGTTAAGTCCGTGTGCTAAGGCAGGTGCTCTGGAGCGCAGAGAAGATGCTTGGGAGCACAAAGAGGGTAAGTTGCATGGATTGGAAGCTGGACGTGACCGACGTCTGAGAACCGGGGCAGCAAGCACCATTGACAATGACAGTGCCTTCAGTCCTGTTGCTCTGGCTCTATACCTGGGGTGCGATGAGATTTGTACGGTGCTCGAGTGAGCGCCTTCTTCGTCTTCTTTGAGGTAACGGAGCTCTAGAAGATGATAACAGCAGCCTAAAGAGCGATGACTACAGATGCAAATAATTGACTAAATACAATATCATAAAGCAGCACTAGCAGGATATATAGCAGGTTATGGGATGGTGCACGTAAGAATCTGGAGCCTGATGCAATTAACGGTTATGTGGTGTATACAGGTAAAGTGAAATTATGTTGTGGCAACTGAATTTACAAATAAAATGCTGGTGGTTTTGATCTTTTGAATGTGTTTTGGTATTAGGTACTATTTGAGTTTTTAATTAAACACTAATACACCTAATAAAAATTAAAATAACTTCAGATTTGTGACACTTATACGAAGACTTTTAAATATATTATTTATTTTAAAGTAATTTTGAAGAACAAAGTTTTGTCAGAGCTCAGAGCAGGGAGATGGTGCCGCTCGGACAGTTGGTCGGAATCTGGAGAGCGAAGTGAAAAAGACTAACTGCTTTCGCTCTGTTTGGTAAGCACATTGAGTCATCAATGGGTCCTTCTTCTTTTTCAATCTCTCAAACTTTATGCAAAGCAGGGGTTTGAGACATTGAAGTAAAAAGTCATTGAGTATTCTGGGTTTGAGTCATTTTTGCATAAAGACTCAAGTGTTCACTTTAAGGAAAAGTTGCTGCCTAAACAGGACAGTCTTCAAGACAGGACAATGTAAAAATACCAAATTTTCAAAATACCAAAATTTGTGAGCATAATTACGTTTATGGATTGTTTTTACAAGTTTGTTGTCGTGACTTGGGTAAAGTCGGGTGTAAATTTTGTTATTTTCAATATGTTGAAAACAAATAATTAAATATAGTCAAAACCATTAATTTATTACAGGTATTTTGCTATTTTCTAAAAATCTGTTTGAGTGACTTAAAAATCCTGTTCAACGTTACTCTTCAACTACTCCCGTGCCTTGAAACTGAAGTAAAGAACATTGTTTTTTTATCTGGCGTAATTTCACATTCACTAGATAATAGCATAACCGGTGGATTGCCACAAGTTATTGTGTTTAGCCTTGTGAATACTGAAGCATATTTTAGAAAGCTTACAAAATTCTTATGCAACTTTAAATATTTTAATGTGATTATAAGGATATTTTACCGCTAAATTATTGCTAGTGAAAGTATAAAAAATCACGTAATCGCGCCAAAATCTCATTACACCGCTAATTAAATGCAAATCAAGCGCAAACCATGTAAGAAAAATTGTGCAATCGTAAATTTTTAAATTGTGCTATCAATAAAATTTTATACTCACTTTAGCTCAATTACAACTTCAGCACATTTTGGCTCGCACAGAAAATAAAAATCTTTAACTGACAAGTATCGGTTTCTATTTGTGTCTATTTTTAAAGTTTTACAAGCAACAAAGTTTTATACAAAATTTAACTCACTTACAACTTCAGAAATCTTTGGCTCACACAGAAAATAAAATAACTATAAAAATATTTTAATGAAAAGTATCAGGGTTCTATTTCTGTCTATATATTCTACTGTAAAATTTCATATGGCCTACTGTGAAATATAGCACGGCCTGTTATGGAATACAGCAAGGCCTATTTTAAAATGTCACAAGGACTATTGTAAAATGTCACAAAGTAAATTTCTTAGAGCCTATTGTGGATGTATGATTTAAAGTTTGCTTGCATTATGAACTGATCGTTCACTATATGAGGTGATTGAATTTCCTATTGTATAATTAAATATTTATAACCTGTTTTTGTGCAAGAACGATAGAAATTATACTCAAAACCTATCGTGATGCAAGATTATATAATTAATTAAACTTGTGGTTTGAAAAAAGATTTATATAACAAAGCTACCAAACAAAAATTTTAAAGGCGATCTCTTCTGGTGGTTAACTGACGTTCTATTACCTAGATCAGACCCCAAAACTTCAATTTCAGTCTAACCCCTTAACTAATACTCTACACACTTAACCACACAAGTTCTTATGAATTAATTCAGTTTAAATATAATTATAAAAACGTGACAGTCATTCCTTAAACTACTTTATCATGAGTAGAGCTAACTTGGTTATTAGCTATTACATTTGTTCCTTACCTCCAGCGTTAGGTGGTGGTTATAGAATACTTAAACAACATTCAGCAGTAAAACGAAAAGAAAATAAAGGATTTTTTAAAACACATGATGCTTATAAAAAATACTTATTTGCAAGAAAGAAATTTATACGCCGTATAGTTTCAGCTTCCTACTAAAACTATTTTTGACAGTGATATTTAGTTCGTATTCAAAAATATTTAAAAGCAAATAAAGTTTACCGATTTATACTATTAATAATAGATGTGGCAAGTCGATTTGAATAAACAACAAAACCGCTCAAAATTGTACACAATTATTTTAGTCAGTTTAAAGTGCTACAAACCTTTAAAAATATTTAACATGTGACCAAACACTAAAGTTTGAAAATAAAACATTAAAAATACTTTTGAGGGAACATAATATAATTACATGTCATAGCTTTTCTTCATGAAAAGCTATGGTAGTAAAACGATTTATTCAAACTTTGATATCGCTTATATCGAAATACTTTACATATTTACTTTTTATTATAAAAATGAAAACGCATTACCATGTTTTGCAAGATATTGTTAATTCATATAATACCACCTACCATCAAGGAATTAAAATGACTCCAGCAAGTGTGGACAAATTAACAAAAATAGATACATGGATAAATTTATATCAAAAAGTTATAAATAATAAGTGGCTAAAGCATTTTAAGTATGAAAATAATGACTGTGTTCGAAGTATTGAACCAAAAAACGTATTTCAAAAACGATGTTTAACTAGATTCACAGATAAAGTATTCACAATTGACTCAATAGTTAAAGGCTATCCCCACACTCATAAAATATGATCAATGACATCGTTGATGGAATATTTCATATAGCTGAGTTGTCAAAAGTGAGTATAATAGCTATAAATAATATTGTTTTAGTTGTGGGCATTTTAAATAAAAAGAGTCATGTCGTTTTACGTTTACTTTCCAGTAATTTACTTAAACTAACATTTTAAATCCAACACTATGTTAAATTAGAGTGTCAAGTGACCTAAGTTTTTAAATTTTATGCAAAACGAAATTAAATTTGCTTAAGATAAAATAATATTGTTATGAGAAGGTATTACTAATAATCAAACGCTTAGAAAACATCATGTAGAAGCATACGACTTGTTTTTTCTATGTGAAATCATTTAACTAAAAGTTTTTGGCAGTAGGTGAAAATTAAATTACGTTTTAATCAGGAACTACAGATCCACTATCACCAGCTTTGGGTAGGATTACCAGTAAAATTATAGTCAAACCAAAAGTAAAATTATCGACTTAAGTAACATACGACTTGACGACCTTGGATGAGGAACTAATCAATGTTGTTCCTGAAAATTGTATACAATGCAAAATTGCTATTGCAGAAAATAAAGAAACATAAATAGAGCATTCTGTGAAATGAAAATGGACGCGTCTTATTTTATAAAGGTGAAACGTTTGAAGATGTAAACATAAGTGATCTTATATCCGCTGCTGTACGACCAAACTCAACGTTTGAAGTAGTTATTGGCCTTATTAGGTTAACTGTGTTCAAATTCGTTTTGAAATAGGAGCACGTTCTTACAGTTCTATTATGTCAAATAGTTAGAAAAGAAATAACTCAAGCTAATGCTTTAAGCAGTCATGACGAAGTTAATTTTTCGATTCAACTAAGTGGATCGTCTTTTCTCAAAATAAAATTTGAATTTCAATGTAAACTATTTTTAAAAAGTTTGGAACAATTGACATGATTTTTATTAATAAAAAGAAAAACAACAAGTTTACGAATTTGTTTTAAAGATATAATTTATCTAAATTCTCGTATACTAACGTTTTTAGATAAAAAATGGCAAAAATGATCAATTTGACCACTAAAACTAATGGCAAAGGCTAGATTCTGATTTAATGGAGAAAAAGACATTGTGTCTTGTTTTTATTGTTAGCTGGAGTTGTATAATTGAAAACAAGAAGGTAATTGATCTATGCAAAATGTCTTGTTTAGTTCCTAATTCCTGTTCATCAAAATTAATCAATCTTTAGTCTTGGAATCCCAAAATGGAATATTAAAATCAGTAAATGTAAACTATGAATTTACAATGTAGTTATCTAAAGACATATTAGGTAATAAACATAAGTTCATTATTATTGTTTAGTGTTAACAGGTTTTAATGTCAACCTATTTTGAAAATTTGGAAGAACAAAGCCAATCTGTAGCAACAACAAATTGGATTTCTGGTGAATATTTATACGTTTACACATGCAAAACTAAAGTATTTTAAAACGTTATAATGATATGCAGAGTGACCATACTAACGTTTTTTTATTGTTTAATGTATAGTACTGAATTTAATTGAAGCAAAATTAAACAAAGGAATGTGCAAAATACGTCTAGCATCTGAGGCAAAGTACTTAATGCATCCGTGTCGACATTTGATTTATTGTAGAAACTGCATAGCGACGCAAATAAAGTGTGTCATCTGTCGTTCAGATCACACGTAATACGCCACAACGTTTCACTGGTGACAACGCAATTCTTAGTAATCATTTTATTGTATTTAAGCGTGACTACATATATAGTAGCGGACATGTGTTAAAGTTGTGTAGTTGTAGTTGTAGTATCCAAGAGTATTGACTGGGACAGCCTAGGACTGGGGCTTGGACTTGGCCGTATTGTTGCATGTGGGACTGAGACGACAAAAAACCTTGGTAAGCATATGGGCATTTAAATGCAACGTAATGTAACGTCATGGGGATAAATTGAAACGACAAATAACCTTGGTAAGGATGTCGTAATTGTAGTTAAATGTAGTGTAGTGTGATTTAATGGGGAAGAATGGAGAAGACGCTGAAGTGTTTGGACTGTGTCCATATGGTAACGTGTGTTAGGATATGATAATCAGCTGATCTGCGACTGCCAGTGCCGACCATATGAGAGCATTCAATATGATATTTGAGATTGATGGAATTTAAAGTGAGCGGGTTTTTAATTGTTTGGAATGAATCACTATGGCAACGGTGTGAATAAAAAAAGAAAGAGTGAAACAGTAAAAGTTGTGGTGTGCATCAATAGGGTGTGAGCAAAGCGCTCGTCAGATTTAAAACATATAGGAAAGTATAATATTGATTTAGGATTCATATGCTGGAAAAATGAAAAATGAGAAATGGAAAACAGCTCTGGTGCAAAATGCCGTATCCTTCATAAAGACAGTATGATGAAGGGTTAAGTGCACAGCTGAGGGGGAACTCTGCTGGGCCATTTGGAGTGAAACTGGAAAGCATAATATTGAACGGGGATTCATATGCTGGAATAATGGAAAATGAGAGATGGAAAACAGCTCTAGTGCAAAATGCCGTATCCTTAATACAGGCAGTATGATAAAGAGTTGAGTGTACAGCAGAAGGAGAAACTCTGCTGGGCCGTTTGGACTAGAAATAGAAAGCATGATATTGATTGGGGATTCATATGCTGGAATAATGGAAAATGAGAAATGGAAAACAGCTCTGATGGAAAATGCCGTATCCTTTACACAGGCAGTATGATAAAGGGTTAAGTGTACAGCTGAGGGGGAACTCTGCTGGGCCATTTGGAGTGAAACTGGAAAGCATAATATTGAACGGGGATTCATATGCTGGAATAATGGAAAATGAGAGATGGAAAACAGCTCTAGTGCAAAATGCCGTATCCTTAATACAGGCAGTATGATAAAGGGTTGAGTGTACAGCAGAAGGAGAAACTCTGCTGGGCCGTTTGGACTAGAAATGGAAAGCATGATATTGGATGGGGATTCATATGCTGGAAAAATAAAAATTGATAAATGAAAAACAGTTCTGGTGCAAAATGCCGTATCCTTTATACAGGCAGTATAATGAAGGGTTGAGTGTACAACAGAAGGGGAAGTCTCTGCTGGTTCCCTTGGACTCGAACATAATTTGATCACAAATGTGAGGCAATGCAATAACAAGTAATACCTTTCTAATATATAGAACGTATAACATAATCATGTATACATTTATGTAAATATTAATTAGTATTTAATGTGTGCTACTTGGGCTATATTAAATCAAATTAACGTATATATTATATACATATTATATACATATTCTAATGTACTGTATATTTAAATGCACTTGTTGCATAGTACATACAAAATTAAAGGTATTTAAATATTTAAACTACAATTAAATTTAAACAATTGGGATTGAAGTAAAAACCATTGACCGTTAAAACAATCTACCTAAGACTCTGAAATTGGTAAAGGAAAAATCAAAACCTAACGTACTTATTGTAGGTGGCAATGTATGTATATGTGTATAGATATATGTATATATGTATCAGTATATAGCATATCCACACACTGTAGTGTGATGTATATAGCAGTAGTGTTACAGTGTGAATTCTGAGGGTTCTATATATTATATAATATTATTAAGTAGTATATGAGAAGTAGTAAAAGAAGATATGTCCTACTTTTGCACTCATGACAAATCACATGGTACAAGAGACCGTGTGCAAAATGTAATAATCAAAAGTAAAGAAATAGATAAAACTACTCTGTGGAAATAAACACCATTCAAAACTGTCCCACTTACGGTATCTTAAAGCACTTCAAATAGATGTTTTATTTGTTACTAACAATAATTTATATGAAGTTGGAAGATGCGTGAGTTGGGCCAAATACACATCTCCATGTGAGAGATGAGTGTGTGACCTGACTTCCGCCCTCCTCTTTCAGTTATTAAATTATAGATGTGTGTCCTAGTTAAATAATGTAAAAATAAAGAAAGACAAACAACATGTAGAGAAAAAGAGGAACAGAATAACAGAGAAACTGAGGTTATAAAGACACTCTGGAATCATGAGCGAGCAAGGAGTGTCGAACTGGGGTCGAACCAGTGTTGGTGGAGAACTGGTACTGCGTTCTTTGTTGTTATTCTTACTAGAAGTTTATTCTTCAGTTAGTGACCCTCCTTCCAAGTAGTACTTATAATCACACGATAATTATTAGGATCTTTTCATGCATTAAAAGTATACTTCTCTTCGTTATTCTTTAACACGTTGTATTCTCCTTCGTTTTATTTATTTACCATTTACTTCTGACAAAAATAGAAATAAGAGTTACCTAGTCTGGATCCGCCACTGCCTATTCCCATAGTTTCATATCATACTAGGTCCGCCACTGTCTAGTAAGTGCATAGACACCAGTCTCTGTGATAACACATCCATGCGAGATCTCTTCAACATTCAGAAGATCTTTAAAAAACTCTTCGCGCAAAAACTGCACATTCAAGATATCAACGACTTTTAGAAGATCGTCTAAAACTGAACTGACTCTCTCAGTGAGGAACTTTATAGCTGCTCACGGAGCCTCAACGAGTATCACAATCCACGACACCACCAAAGAAAACGAGACCACCACTCACAATGTAAGCCCAATATTCTATTCTCTAATCCTCTTGTAGGAATACGTAACAGACACAAAAAACTTCCTCTTATGAAGGTTACAGTAATACTAAACCGCTTCCACTCCGCTCTGTATATTATATCCTTACACTGCACTCATGCTATCCTTCATAAGTTACCCACTTTCTTCCCACTCTCGTCCCGAGTGTGAAAATTACGGGGTTTAACATGTAGCAGAGCGTTTACGTTCACAAAAACGTAATGCCCTGTTCCCAACCCAAATAGTATGTTCATTTTATGTATTTAAAATTGAGATTCTTTTTTAATTCTTCGAGTATGTTAACTAATATTTGATAAAATGTATACAATTTCAAGTTATATAATCGCTTTTGTTTTTAAAAGACTGTTCAATAAGATTAAAATTCAATTACATCTGTACAGCCTGCGTGTCTACTTTCAAAGAGGAAATTTCAATTATGTTTAGTGTCTACACGTAAACCTTAAATTTCAATTATTCCTGCTACTTCATATCGTAAATATTTAATATTTAGTGTTTCTATTTTCACGAAATAATGCTATGAATATACTTTATTTGTGCTGTTTTAAAATAACTTGTGTTGAAACCAATTATGAGTAGTTGTTCCACGCAAGATACATTCATAACAGGAGAGTCAGTTAAAAAATAAAGCAAAATGAATATTTATTTAATGAGTAAAATGACGGTAGGCTAGAGATAGTTAGCCTCCACAACTGGGACAAAAGGTTCATGCATCCATATAACAACACGGCTAAATAATAATTTTTTACTTATGTTTCCTTTTGCGCCTAATACAGATATGTTTAAGTCAGGTTTTACTTCAGTCCTCGTTTAATTGAATTACTTGTCCGATAATATTATTGTTTAAAACTTAAAGTAATTAAATTTATATATATATATGGTTATTTTTTGTCAGATGAGCATTTCATATATAACTATATACAGTAAATATAATCCGATAAACTTAGACAAAATGGTATAACACTATACTCACGGTTTGAAAATTTCTAATTTAATTATTGTTGTTTTAGCTATCATGCTCAAAAGTTGTTTTTGTATACGGAAATTTCTAAGTTGAGCAGTAAAATAAAGATACTGAGATTTTACAAAAGCATAGGTCACTGTCTTGGTTAACATCGGGAGATCCCGATGGACATACTTTTGAGAAACGTTTAATTTTCAGATTTGTAAATTAACTGCGTAAATTTTTTTTCTATTTTTGCTCTCTCAACATAAAGTAAAAAATAGTACAACCAACAGTATAGTGTTATTCTTTTATATATACATAGAGTATGTAATACAAATCCTCGTGAGGCTACAGCCAGACCTAGGTTCAAAATAAGATAACTTCTCGTATTGCTACACCCGGATGTAGAATCTACGTACTATACTATAAAAAAGGATATGCATAAAGGTTGGACAATGAGAGTTTCAGGCCTGACATAACACTTTTAGACCTATAGGTATAACCTTCAACATGACAACTGTATTGTCCAGTTTATCATGTGTGACTGTCAAATTTAAAAGGCTACAATAAGGCTGGACATACTTTACGTAGAGCTACAGCCAGACATACTTATCGTAGAGTTACAGCCAGACATACTAAAAAATTAAAATTCTTGAAAGGCTACACGCCAGGCGTAAAACTCTATAAAAGTTGCATAACAATCCTAGATTCCAGTTTCCGTAAAAAGAATTACCATAGGACATTTACAGAAAACAGAGTTTTGGTTAAAATAAGATCATCTTGTAACTATAGGTATAATTAAAATAGTAGTCACTAAGCTTAAATACAGGTAAAAGCGAAAGGTACCCGGAAACATAAGCTAGAATAAAATATATTGGCCTAAATGTTATAACAGTCTTTCTTACCATTATTGAAGAGACAACTGATAAACTTTACACTCTCAGTTGGGAGAACGGCAAACTCACACAAAGAAACTTGACAAAAAAAATTAATAACATGACATACACTTATGTAACTAATAACAAAAAGGTTAAACCAATTCTTAGAGATATATATGTTCGACCCTTTTTAAATAATAAAAGCTTAGTAAGCATGTATTGACATGCAACGTAAAGACACTCATGCGCTTTCCGACAAAGTCAACCCCTACAATATTATCAACGTAATTTATATAAAACGCTGTAATCAGCTAAACCCAAGATACAACTTCAGAGACACACAAGCTCGTATGCAACGCAACCCAATGCATCTTTCACATCCCCCTCCATACGTAAACCCTAATCTTCCTCCACCATCTCAACAACCCCCTCCATGCGTAAACTTTAATCTCTCTCCAACAGTTTCACAAGCCTCTGCCCCTAACTCAAACAATGCTGCTTCTGCTTCTCTAGATTTGAATTTTCATTCTACCCTTCATTCAACTCCTGTTAGAATGAGTTTCAACCAATCCAATTCTAATTTAAATCCAAACAGCCAAAGTAATCAGAATCAAATACACCCTCAACAGAATCCTAACAGTCCAAATATTCAAAATCAAATACATCCTCAACAGAATCCTAACAGTCTGAATATTCAAATCAAATACACCCTCAACCAATTCCTAACAATCCAAATATTCAAAATCAAATACATCCTCAACCAAATCCTAATGTTCAACATAATTCAAATCAAATACACCCTCAACACAATCCTAACAATCCAAATATTCAAAATCAAATACATCCTCAACCAAATTCTAACAATCCGAATTTTCAGAATCAAATAAATCTCCAACCAAATAATAATTTTCAAAATGACTCAAATCAAAACCACCCCCAACAAAACCCCAACAGTCAGCAACATAATCAAACCAAATTAGGTAGTAACCCCAGCTCTACGATTACACATGCCATACATCCAAATCATGTGAACCAATTAGCTCAGGCTGTTTTGAATCAAACAGCTGCATCCTAACAAATGCATACAATGTTGCAACTTCGTAACGAAAAACAAGACCAGATTCTTGATAGACTAATGGATCTCAGAATCCCATCCCAGAACTACGTAAGTAAGACCCTAGTCACACCAAAAAGATTTTCAGGCGACAAGGCCTCCAACATACGACAATATTTGCGCTCATTTAGGATAGCCGCTGATTGCAATGGTTGGATTGAAGCATTGAAATTACGTCAATTGCCAGCATACTTTGATGACAAAGCTGCAATTTGGTATGATATAGTAAGACAGGAACAAGCTAAACCCAACGCTGTCCCGCTTACTTGGAAAGAACTTCATAAAGAATTAATTAGTAGGTTTGGCCATCATTCTACTACTGATTACGTTAGAGATTAGGTCAATCTGAATATGAACGACACAGAAACAAGCTTAGGTTTTTTCTTTAAAATGTTAGACCTGATGAATTTAGCCGACCCTATGATGACTGATAAGGATAAAATAGAGCATGTTATCAGAAACAGTACAGCTGGCGTACGTGAACGCATGACGTTCATTAAACCTAACGATTTATATCATTTTCAACAACTATTGTCCGAGTAAGATTTATATATCAGAAAGCAGGCTTCTAAAGTAGAACAGAGTTATGTTTTTGCTACTGGCATGCCAAAACCAAACTACTACTAAAGTAATAACGTTTCATCTTAACAAACTAATGCACAGTACACGACAGGACAAAATACCAACTCTAGATATGTAGATCCCAGACAAAACAGTTACGCCGCTAATTGAGTCTCCCAAAATATTACTCCTACACGAGCCGACTCTTTCTTTTCACACCCTCAAAATCAACAGAGAAATTGTCGTAACGATGTCCGTATTTTTGCAAACCTATTCGATGCAGAATGTTTTAGGTGTCATAAATAGGGTCATAAACAAATAACTACGTATAGTTTAAATTTTATTTCTGACAGATGTTGTCTAATTTATGTATTAGCAAACATACAAGGAAAAAAAGCTAAACTTTTAGTTTAACAGCACCTGCAATATAATAACGACTTATGCATAATTTATTAAGAGAACTTTATTATTTAGCCTGTCTTGTGTACCTTGACGATATAATTGTCTTTGGGAGAACGTTTGAGCACTTTTGTGAAAATTTGAAACAGGTCTTGGAAAGATTAGCTAGCCTACGACTACTACTACATACACAATGTCTCATCGGTGCAGAACGTGTTCTTAAACTTGGCCATTATATATCACCTGAAGAGATTGAAATCGACAAAGCAAAAATCAATACCTTCTTAGAATTAAAACCCCCTACTACAGTTAAAAGTCTACAGTCTTTTTTTGGACTTGCTCATTATTTTCTGTAGCAAATTTTTCTAAAATTGCTCATCCTCTTTATTTATTACTCGAGAAAAAAGCTAAGTTTCTTTGTAGAGAATTACAACAGCTTGCTTTTGAGGCACTACAAAATGCTCTATGCCATGCTCCAGTCCTTCGACATTTTAATCCTAAACTTCCGATTATAATTTATACAGACGCGTCCGATTTTGCCGCAGGTGCTGTTTTAATTCAAACGGAAAGGAAACTTAAACGTCCAGTTGCATTAACCTCTTGTTCTTTTTTTCAAAACTGAACGTAATTACAGCGTCTACGAACGAGAATTTTTGGCTGTATTACATGCAATCGATAAACTCCATCCTTATATATATGCCCTTCCATTTAAAATAGTCACAGTTAGTTCTGCGTTATTGAGCCTTAAAAACAATACACTCATGCATACCGGTAAACTCTACCGTTGGTCTTTACGACTCGCCAATCATAACTACACCATCGAGCACCGCTCAGGTAAGAAACACTTCACAGCAGATTGCTTGAGTAGATTAGAAAATTTAAAAGAATTACTTGCCGAAGACAGGTGACAGTGTAGTTGATTTTAAAAACCCACTACACTTCTCTACGTATTTTTTATGTCATACTGACTTAATAATACCTCAAATGGAAGATCTATTTTGTAGTCCACGTATGCATTTATTGGAAGAAAATAAACCATGTAAAGGATATTTACTCCATGAGTCTCTTTTATATAAAATCTCTAAACAAAATGAACGCCTAGCAGTTCCATTAGCATTTCGTGATGAAGTAATTCAAAAAAATCACGATATAGCTTTGGCTGCTCACGGTGCATTTCACACTACCTACTTTCAAGTCAAAGATAAATTCTTTTGGCCACATATGTCAAAATCGAGTATACGCTACATACGTTCGTGTGAAGTATGTATGGCTAGTAAACGTCGATATAGACAACTTTAGGGCAAGTGACAGCCTATCACGCCTCCACTTTTTTCACATCATACGATTGCTATTGATTTTTGTGGCCCATTTGAAATGACAGAAAAAGGAAATCAGCATATACTTGTGAGTATTTGCTCTTTTTCAAAGTTTGTAGTAATAAAAGCAACAAAAGATCAAAATGCCAGCACAACCGCAGACTTTTTGCTTGAGTTAGTATCTACTTTTGGACTTTTTTACTGTCTTCAGAGCGACAGAGGAGCCAAATTTACTTCTAATTTAGTACGAACTTTTTTACAACGCATGGGAATTAAGTATGCCATTACTACCGCATACCACCCCCAGGCAAATGGGCAATGTGAGGTAGAAAATTGTACAATTAAATCTGCGCTTCGTTCTTTATTGGAAAACAAAGAACAATCACAATGGGATTTATATTTGCCTCAGATCGTGCTTAGCATTAATAGTGCGGTCTAAGAATCGACAAAACTTACTTCTTTTGAGATCGTTTATGCTAGAAAGGCAATACAACCTTTTGAGATTATGATGCCTGTCCAGAAAGAACAATTTAAAAAGGATAGAAATCAGGAAGCAAAACATATATATACATTTACTAGAAAGGCTCTGCTTCACGCACAAGAACGCTGGACGCTGCGTGAAAATAAGAAACGCAAAGCAATTGCTTATGATATTGGGGATCTATGCATGATAGATCGTAAGGCTACTCGAGCTGGTATTAAACCTTGTAATACTAAAAAATACCATGTTCCATATTAGGTTAAACTAAAGAAAAATGATCTTAATTACAAAGTACAACATTCAGCTTCAGGAAAGCTGATGACAGTTCACATTGGAAAAATGAAGCCCTACTTTGAACGCTTCGATGAGTCGGTTCCACTTACATTTCATATATCACGTATAGAGTGGCTTATACATATGTATAACGGGATTAAACATGTACACAACAACAATATATGGAATAAAGTTTTAGCATGGCTAGTGCACCGTGATAACGCTCTTATAGTAGATTTTAATAACGTTATTAAATTTCAGAATGCAAAATTGCAGATGAGACTTTATTTTACGGAACAAATTTTAATGAAAAAGATAATTTTACCAATGATATCCAAACCAATAGTTAAACATATGATTTTTACCAACAATCAGGGTCTCTCCCTGCCAAGTCAAATTATCCTATATAACAAGGTTTTTACTCTAAACACATAACATACAAAACTCTATCACTACCCTGAGTCAGTAATAACATTTGTTTATTCGGATAAAGAAATGTCAAAAATTATATCTTTATACCAAATTCCACTATTTGCTGATGAAACCAGCTGGCATCCTATTTTTAAATTACTTAATTAAACTACTAATCAGTTCACAATAAATTATATTCTCCCATTTAACTATGAATTTATTTGGACTTTTCTATAACTGAACCAGTACCTGCAATTATAATATCTCTTCCTGCCAATCCCGCCACCCTGTCAATTACACCTGACATAGAAATAATACCTTAATCTATCCTGCCTGACGCTCCAGATATGCGCCCTGCCTCTACTCACACGCATCCTAACAAATGTGTGACTCCGCCGTTTCCGCTTTCAGCTACAACCACCTGTTGTGGTAAAATAATTAAAATACCTGATCGATCACAAGTCTCCTAAACACAGTCGTTGATTCTTATAGATCATAAATTTTATTTCTAACTTTTACGCATTGTTTGCTTACGATTTTGAATTAAAGACAAGGACTTTTGTTTCTAAAAACGTCAGCAGAATGGCACACTAAAAACCCAAATTACCTATGCCCACCTATAAGCAAGTCATATTATACACCGCGGAATTCACGGAATTTTGGGCCGAGTACATTGCATTTGTCGCGG
>JAQFZE010001927.1:0-16043 GCA_034695245.1 Dicyrtomina saundersi | reverse complement strand
GTGCAAAAGTCAAGCACAGGGAAAAATATCCAGCATAGCTGTATTTTCTTTCGTAGCGTTGTAAGAATATTGTTAAGCCTACTGTGTTCAATCCTATACAATGCCGAGCAGCAGCTAAAATTAAAGGATTGCGATTGCAGCATATAACCATAATTTATTTCCTGGAAGGACATTATAACACTGTGTAACTACCATAGACGAATACAGACTGCTACTAATTAATATATAGCCAAGTAATTAATGTGGGTGTTTGAAGTAAAGTATAGTTTTGAGTAGGAGGAATTTCCTTCCTCAACTCATACGAAAGTAAATTGCTAGACCCAGGACAGAATATAAATTGTATTTAGCAATTGCCAGGATATATATAGAGTATGATTTAAGCACTGACTGAATTATTTCCTTTCAGCAGAAATAAAATTAATAGATATTATGAAGCAAAGCCACGCTCAAATTCAAATATATTTGTTTAAATTGCACTGTTTACCGTAAAACTTACACAGCCGACTTAAAAATACTAACACTCTAACTGCATGCGTAAAAAAATCTCAAAAATGAGTGCACCATCTCAACTTCGACTTCTCGTAGTTCTTGTATCCATCATACTTGCAGTAATTAAAGCCAAAGGTGAATAATTTTGGCTTAGTTTAATTTTAATACCCAAATTAAAATTTCACATCTATCAAATTATATCAAGTAATTGTAATTATTATTATTATTTGTGTTTTGGATCTACACAGAAACGTATTCCATTTTAAGTTCACCACCTACATGGAATCATCACAACGCCGGACCAAAACGAGAACCATTGCCGTCTTTCTATTTTAAGAAAAGTTGGCCGGATGGAAAAGTTATTTATGAAATTTCTTCAGATTTTAGTAAGGCAATTAAAGCTTTTATAGCTTGCATTTTTATTTAACAAAATAGAAGACATTATAAATTTTCTTCTGCCGCAACTCTGAAGTTATAATGTTGCTATAAAATTTAAATGTTTGTATTATTATTCAGATAAAACACAGAAAGCTTCAATTTTACATGCCATGGAACAGTTGTCACTCAAAACATGTATTACATTCAAGAAACGGACGTCGGAGAAGGATTACCTTATCATTAAAATGAACCATGGTGTTGGCTGCAGAACGGAGGCACATCGAGAACCAAGAAAAGTTCAGGTAATAGTAAGCAGTAATTGAAAAACATTGCATTAGATTTTACCAATCATGTGCATTGTTATATTATTAACGAAATCGAGTATTGCATTAATTCATTACCCAAAAAATTTTAAGTATTTTGAATTTATTTTTATTGTAGTTAATGACATTAGATCCTTCGTGGTGCCTTACCCCAGGACGCCTTTTGCATGAACTGATGCACTCTCTGGGCTTCACACATGAACACCAAAGACCTGATCGGGATAAATTTATCGTGATAATGTGGAATAACATTAAGGATGGTATTTGTACAATAAATTTCAATTCACATAAATGATGCTTAATCAGTTTGAAAATCGTTTATTAATTAAGCTGCCAAGCATAGAAAAATACCATCATTTTTTTTTATAAAAATGTACTGAAAAAAATGATGTGCGAGCTCCTCACATTTGTATTTGTGATTTTTATTGCAGAGGAAAAGAATCAATTTTCCCGAAAGGCGTATCCCATGAGAGAAACGAGAGGATTCAAGTACGATTATACAAGTATTTTGCACTACGCTAACTGGTCAGAGCATGCTGCAATTGATGTAAACAAACCAATTATTTTACCCAGAGTAAGTTCGTAATATTTTGTGACAGCAAAGCAATTTTTAAAATTCGTAAGTTTGGCAGTAAATTAATTCCTTGCTGTCTTCTTCTTTTACTTTTTACTATAGAAAGACGAACCTAACATGGGTCAAAGAATTGGACTCGATGCTTTGGACTTAGAAAAACTGAATTTGTTTTATGAGTGCAATCATCGGATCAATTAAATTCTTTACGCATAAATTAAGTATCGCCAAATCAACACTGCTCGTTGTATAGACACAGACACCAATATAATCTATAAAAAAATACATCATGTGCGAATGCATATCACGACCAAAGCTAGTGCGAAAATTCAAACCATAATAATAATTGATCGGTGAAATAATAAAAATATCTTAAAAGAGACGTGATTCGTATTTTATTCACTAGTTCATTTCATCATTGATATAAAACCATTAGGCTTAAATTTAAATTCTAAAATGTAATCAAATAAAATGGATCATTCAATCTTAAGTATAAGCAATTACTGCAATATGAATAGTAATTATTAGTACATATTAATTTCATTAGTTTGTACACAGTCCGTCTAAATATGCATACACATTGCAAGCTGTATATACTTATAAAAGGATGCACTGTGGTTGTTTGTATTCTAGTATTTTAAAATTTATGAACTTCCAATATTCCATATTATTTAACCAAAAACCAGACTTTTTGAGTGAATCAGAAGTGATATTGATTCAGTTTCTATTTTTCTACCCTAATTATACCTACAGCGATACTATGAGCGATTTCATTACATTACTATATATCTGTAATAATATTGTACAAAAACATTTTAAAACTTTCTACTAAAAACTAGACTACTTACATACGAATGCTGCCTACATAAATTAAACAATAAATAAGTTACTCACGTAACGTAGCGTAATATGTAACTTATTATTATTGCATTTTTCATTGAACTGAGTGAACAACATAAACACAACCTTAGGTATATTTTGAGACTCACAATATCGGACTGAAATATATGATATATAGCATGAAATACTGCACAAGTATTTTGTACACGCTCCCTCGTGTTGTCTGGTTAGTACTAAAAGTGATCTATCAACACAGAGTATAACCACTGAATAATTGTTAAGTGCATTTATAAGTGTTTCTCATTTACTACAAACCAACAATCACAAACTAATATAAAAAGAAAAAACAAGACATGCATACTCTGATAGTGAGTTAACAGCCTTAAAATTCCTATTAGCTAACAGTTACATAAATACAAGTAACAAAAATATTTCCTGCTTTTTCTTCGGAGAAGCTAGGGAGGGGGGAGAGGAGGGCAAACCTATTAGATTAGACTAGTGGAATATAAGTATTTGTTAACTTAAATAATTATTATGTGTTAATTTGTATGACTGCTAAAATTATGGATGTTTTTTCCTTGCATATGTAATTATGACTCTTGGCAATAGATCATAGAATTTATCGAACCTAGTTTGTTTTACAGAAACTATACTAAATAAATGTCTAGAGTCCTATATCCCACCCGCCAAGTTATATATATGTAGAGTTTTGAAGATGGTATTTTCTTTCTTCATTTGATACGAATCCATAGGCTAAAGAAATTAATTTCACATATCATAATGTTGTTGACTTCTTTAAAATCCAGGTACACAAGCATTTTGATAAAACTGACAAGCGTTAGTTAATTTTTACAATACTTATGTACATTTATAATCAATTATACGTTCCTTTAAAAACTAAAGCTAACATATAATAATTTCATAGTGAAGTAAAAACTATTATATTAATGACAGTACTCAACAAAATTGTGACAACTAGAAGATTAGAAAAACCAAATTACATACAGCACATATAGAAAAGATAGACAGATAGACTACATAATAATTAAATATTAAAGTGTAAATCATAACACTTTATAGAATCACCTGTTTGTTGGTTCGTAGAACAACCGCTTACATTTTATACTATTTTTCAGAACTAATACTAATTATTTACATCTTACTAGTACATACCTATATGTAATTACATAATATTCTATAACAAATGAAATGGCTAAAAAATGTATGAATCACTAAGATTGGCAGATCGTTTTGTGTGCTTTCATTTCCCAGACTGGATTATGTTCTTGTTCATAATCATAATAATATTATATTCTTCCTTAATACATATTATATTATGTACGATCACTCATCAAACATCAACCTTAACCGTTGCAATAATGCCTATATAGGCAATTAATATTGTAGACGTAGAGATGAGACCTAGCGTCTTTTTTCTAATTAAATACTTTAATAATATTGCATCTACCGCAATCCAAATTGAATAGCAGTAACAAATTGTGATGCGAGAACAAGAACAATATTTAGCCAACCCCTTTAGAGTTGACACGCGCAGGTTAAAATTTAAAATAATGATAGCACTGTAAAAAATGTAGGTATACAATAATTATTGTTACTACTATAATAATAAAGGTACGAATAAAGGGCATAATAATATATGCTCACGTAGAATTAGAAGCACAACCACACATACAAAAACTCGATATCAGACTTTCAAGGTAGAAGGCTGCTCAGCCCCAGCCATTATTACATTACAACAAAGGCTATAGTAAAATGTGATGTTCTTCAATATTAGCACACAACTTATATTACATTCCAGTTTTTGTAAAACGATATCGGGCTTTCTTATTTATATTTCTTAAAGAAACTTAACAACAAAAATGTCCAATTAAAAAACATTTATTTCATATTTTGTAAATAAAGTAAAAACTTATGGCGTGTGGTAAGTTGGACTCCACTCCATTTGGTTTTAAAAGTTATGAAGAATATCTTGCTTTCCATAATCGTTTTTATTTCGATGTTTAGGTGAATATTCATTGCGTGAGGAGAGCGAGCGGAAGGCTTGTAATGGCATAGTTCGGTCCAGAACAGGCAAGTCCATTAAAGTAGTGTCCACACGTTCCGAGCCCCCCACCATGGTAATGGGTGAGAAGCGGACTCTGTTCATTGACGAATTATGGGATGAGGAGTCCTTTGCGGAGACATAACTACTATCTTCACTCAGACTACTATCCGGCGGAGTTTCCACATTTGTCAGAGTTCCAGAATCCGCCCAACTATAATTTGAGCCAGAACGTGAGCTTGGTGGGCCCGGACTGTACGCATAGTTGTACTTTCGAAGGCTTGAGCGTAAAGGTCGTGGCAGTTCCAGTGTCACGGGTCTTTCTGTCATCGATCTTTCATCCAAAGAATTTTGTCTCGACAGATGTACCGGAGTACCATTATTCCCCCCGTAATTGTTGCGATAGTCATAACCATAGTCGTAGGAAGACCTGTAAGAAGAAAAGAAACACATAAGTTAAACCCCAGCCCATTACCTACACATACTAATGGTTTCCATTTCCACCAGTCAACGAACCAGCTCCTTCAAAAGATTTCCGCTGTTGCTATGTTATAGAACTTATTTCCAGGTCTTAGAGATAGTCTTAATTTGGCTATTATTTCACAAGAAAGAGAGAGAGAGTCCGTACCTGAGATGCGCTGGAGTGATCTGAACACCGGGTAACTGGAAGTCACCCTCAAAGCTCGGATTTACGTTGATGGAACCAGCCGAAGCATTACTTAAATTTGATAGGGTTCTCCGATGACCATACGGATGTCTCGAAGGAGTTCTAGGATTCGTACTATTCGAGCTACTACTAGGATTCTCATAGCCACCGTG
This sequence comes from Dicyrtomina saundersi, assembly GCA_034695245.1. NCBI lineage: Eukaryota > Metazoa > Arthropoda > Collembola > Symphypleona > Dicyrtomidae > Dicyrtomina > Dicyrtomina saundersi. Next base: position 10,561 of record JAQFZE010001927.1, on the reverse strand, counting down.
ATAACCCGACTCCCCACTGCCACTCGCTAACTGCATGTTGTAGCTTACTTCTGGGTAAGCTCGGAGACTTACTCCCAGCTCCGTACTCTCTCCGGCATGGCTCAGCTCAGTAGTGCCATGATACGAGGAGTACATTGTAGGATGTCCGCTGGAAGAGACTGATATAACGGTGGAATGACTTCCATACGGTGGACTACTGTAAATCTGCTGCTCGTTAAAATTGTGGTTTGTACTACTAGCACTGGCACTCGCTGATCGATGATATGGGCTCGAGTACTCCGACATTGAAGGATTTCCTTGAGGTAAGTAAGCGAGAGATCCTTTTGGTGGCAGCCGACCCGCCTCAAGCTCTCGGTAGTGTGCGTCCAATAATGTGACTGGCTCTGGTAAATGATTACTTGCCTGGTCCGAGTAGAACACCTGGAAATAAATCCAATTAGTCAAAAGCACGTACATTAATAAAACGTGATCTTACCAAAAAAGATTTTTACTTCACACTCTCACACGTATAAATAAATATCAATTAGACCGACCACACATGGAACTGCACATCCTACAACTAATACAGTTATATGCCGTCGCCTTACGCTAACTAAATAACTCAATTATTATTAGAGTAATTAGTATGATCACACATCTATATTTTTTTAAGTGGGCACTGCACATGGTACACTGTACAGTCGCGGTCACAATTCAAGTCATGTTCAAAGTACGCAAGTTTTTCCCTTTATATTTATATTAATTTTCTCGATTAATTGACAAGCTCAGAACCCAGCAGGATTATATTGTTAGTCTTCGGCTCGCGGTAAATAAAACTTAAAAAATTGCTACGCAAAAAATAAATTCATGCTGTTAAAATTAATAGCAGGGTAGAAAATGGAAATGTAAAATATTAATTATAGGTTAGGTATACATAATTACATGATGACTTGTGCAGTACAAAATTAAATAAAGTATAAAATTAAATGTTTACGGTACATCCAGAGTCATAACGTGCATTTTGATCACCTCTTGCTAGGTAGGTTATTTATTTGTCTTTTCTTTGGTTTTTTGATTATCATATTTATTTTTGGAGTTGTACAATAAAAAATGTTTCAAATTACATGACTATAAATAATAAACATTGCGAAATTAATTCCTACTGACTCTACATTATACTTTTCAAGTAGAATGCAGATGTTACGATATAATATGATTGTCTACATGTGATTGATTACATAGTTAGTTACTGTCATACCTGTAATATTACAAGTGATAATTTATTATTATGCTATCTAAATACTTCTCAACACCAGTGTACTTAATATATTTACGTCTATAAAATGTTCGCAATTTATCCTTATACTTATGTGAATATTATAACCACAATAATTGTTTTTCATTTTTGAAATAAACCAACATTTTAAATTAGTTAGGTGTACCCAAGTACAAAATACTTTTGATTTTAAAAACACAACTCTCATCATTTTAATATATTTTATCATATTAAGTTGATATCAGTATTATAGATTTTGGTTGATTCGCCTAGCCATAAGAACTTTTAATGTACATAATTTTAAGATTTGGCTTGTGCTGCAAAACTTACATATCGAAAATCCTACTGATATATGTAACTAAATTATTTATTCTAGTTTTTAAGGTGCCTACTTGTTTTAGGTTTAAAAAAGTCCCTATATTAAAATGTACGAGCAACTTCCCGCCGTATTGTCTTTATGAGCAAATCATCCAATCCATTGTTACTTTTTTTTTCCAAAATTCGAAAATTTAAAATTGTAATAAATGTAAAGACTTTAAAAAAGGAGATAGAACACAGTATTATGAATTTCAAATATTTATGGATTTAATAATGTAAAAATGAAGTGATTCTAGGTTAGATTATGAGGCCTGAATTACTCATAATTGTTTTAGCACGTCCGTATAAACTAAACTTATTTCTATATTAGTACACGGAAAAATTTCATTTTAGGAGGCTCGATATAATTCTGTCTATAGGTTTTGAGAAACACGTCATAAAATAAAAGTGATAGAATGTTGCTGAGCAGGCAGTACACGCACAGTAAGTAAATTTCATTATCACAATAATAAATCAAAATAAATAGTGCGAAATAAAATAAAATGTAGGTATATACGTGATAAAATATATTACATAATCTAATGCAATTACTCTAATAAAATAAAATTCCAGCATTAATTATAACATAGTAGGTGATTGTATGTGTATGTAATGTAGAGCATGAAACTATAAGGGAAAAAAATAATTGCGATAGACATATATATATATTATACTATCCTCACACTTACTGTGAAAGCGAAGTTAACAAAAAAGTGACTGTCTGACTGAGAGTCTCTGTAGACACTAGACACAAGCAAAAAAAAAACAACAGCGATAAACGATACAGAATTAATCAATGAGCCGACTATACGCAATGCCTCTCCTCGTATTTGTAGAACTGCTCCCATCATTCCGTCGACGCTTGCTCGTCGTTCCGTTTCCTTTCTCAACGATAGAATGGAGACGATTTTGAGTCTGACAAATGACTTGTGTCGGCTTCTTCGAAATCGAAATCGAAGTTTTTTCCTTCTCATTTCCCTCACTCCTCTACAGAAGGGACCAAAACCGAAAAACAAAAGAGAAAAAAAAAAGATAGACCACCACCACCACTGTTATTTTTTGAAGTATTTGAGTTTTTGGTTTTGTTGTTAAACCAGAAAAATAAAATAAAAATAATTCTATAAATGTGTATAAGTAGGTAGGTATAATTAGATTCAGCATTCCCCATCACCAAAACCAATGTCAGTAGTTAGGGGTGCCTATAGGAAGCTATCATTAATCAAATGGAAAGAACTGATATAAAAACAGGAATCACAATTTTGGAAATACAAATCAAAGGAATTGAATGCTTGAATGGTAAATAAATTTGAAGAGAAAAAAAATAAACTTGATGAAAGGGGAACTAGGAAAACGAACATGTATACATAAAAGTATAATATAATGAAAGACAGAATCTGAAAACTCTGAGCCACTACACATGTAAGTGTAAACTGGAAAGATTACATTCACCATGTTGTAGTATCTCTTGTCATGATTTCCTTTTTAACCTTCTTTCCCCAATGTAGCTTCTGATCTACTCAAATTCCCAAGCAGCTATCCTATCGCTCCAATGAAGAAAGGAAGCAAGTTAATGTTTTCCCCCTTGAGAAGAGATGGGAATCGATAAATAATCTATGTAATTAAATTTAGGATACAATGTTATCTGTAGCGGGTAATTTTACGCTTGCATGATTTCATCATCATCATCATCATACAATTACACAGTGACGCTAGCATATGCGCTCAACTCCCGAGACCAGACCAGGACTAGGACTAGGAAGAAATACCAGAACCAGACAATGTCATGGTACAGATAAAATGATAAAATGGGAAACAACCTCAGTGTCTTCTCACATATATATAGTTAGTTATATAAAGTGAGTATATATAAATACGTATTATTAGGTACATTGACTATAACATCTCGTTCTTGTTGAACAGAGATAAATTGCCTCTATCATCAATTCCTTTTAAAGAGCCCCTAGAAAAGAGTTACTCGGAGGAATACCTGAAAATTCTAGAGAGAGTGAGATAGAATGATAAATGTCGACGCGTCAAGGGAAAGCAAGACAATTTTTCTTTTTTTCTTTATTTTTTTTTCTTACCTCGGAGTCTTCACTGCCGTGAGAATATTTTGAGCGATGAGATGGTGAGGAGGCAACAATGAGGGAATGATCGGCGGGATTACTCGAGGTTATGGAGAGTAATTGTGGCTGCTGAGGTTGTGGATGATGAGACGTAGTGGCTGTGACGAGGGTGGCCGGAATGTCCACGAAGCAATTCGGCTGCTGCCCCTTATTATTTTGGTCAAAAACTCCTGACGGGTCAAAATGGTCGAGGCCGAGCGCGGCACGATAGCGCATAGAGGGGCCATGATATGTATGACTTACACCGCCAGGAGGTTGAGATAGGATTCTTTGCGGGGAGCGCTCCGGGGCTGAAGGCTCTATCTCTCCAGATCCAAAACCATTGTTATGAAAGCCCTCAAGCAGCACTACTTGCCGGGGACTTGAGCTATTCTCCTCAGCTCTACAAATGAAAAAATATAAACAATATAGGTCATAAAATTAATATTACGATTGGCATAACATTTATTTTGCAATTTTTCCATGTCGGTAATTACAAAGTTGCGTGATATCTTTGTGAAAGAAAAAGTATTGCAAATGACTCTTAACCAAAATGTATGGATATGAATGAAAGGAGAAGACGTCAAAGTCATCAATCACTTTGACTTTTGAATATTACATTTTATTCATGTATAATTATATTTAATTGAAACTTATATTCTGTAGTATAACAATGTTGGAATAATAGCTATATACCCAATATATACGTTAAACACAGGAATAATGACTACGTGGTTTCCTTGACAGAGTCATCAAGGATATGGCAATAAATTCTAAGGAGCAATTAATTTGTACAGAAGTTCACAAACCTTTCCAGTGCTTGAACATCATAGCCAGCTATGCTTGCGAGGAGAGAAGCCGCATTGAACAGAAGGTACTGAACTGGACTCATTTTCGATGCTCGTCGACTTTCGCTCGAAGAATTTAGAAAGTTTAGTCCGGGAAGAGAAACCAATGGAGCACTTCCCATCGGCCGCTCCCGTTCACTACTATTATCTATAAATAATTCATGACTAATTACCACATGTTACACCACTATTTCCAAATTCAAATTTCTTTCGCTACTTTCCCATTTTTTATTACGTAAGCTAGTATAGAATTTTTAAATATTGTAATATAAAACACAAAAACAAAATTGTTTATAATCATTGAAATAAACTTTTTTTTAAACATAATGTATTTATTTGTAGCTACAATATGAAATTTTATTTACAATATACAAATCAACTTTTAATTTTTTTTAAATTTAAAAAGGTTTCAGATAATGTCTACAAGCTCAAGGCTTTTAAAGTGGCAGGTCACCTAACGCGTCTACTCGTCCGCATAAAGTAATTTCATTCCCAGGTTTTGACTCTCATCCGATTAAACGAAAATCAGATGAGCGTGAGAATGAAGGCGACAACTAAATGGCCTAGATAAGCTCTTGCAATTCTCTCAAGGTACTATAACCTTTACCGAAACCGAAACCGAAACTCTTCAAGCAAAAGAATACTAGCTGACCATCTCGAGTAAGTTGCATAGAGAAAGTTTCTCCAAAACCTGAGACCCTAGCGACACATTCTCAAACGAGTGTTTCTAAAGTGTGATTGCACATTATCTCTTATTTGCTCTTGCTCTTAGCTGACACATGCAGGCATACTTCTATAGAGATATACAAAAGTTTTGTATTTGTAATCACAATCACTACTACAACTACTCAGCACAATAAATTACTTAAAAATTCGAGAATTTGATAGTTACATAGCTACTGTAATGCCTAATTTAAAAGCAAAGTTAGTATGGTTAGGGTAAGTTGGTACGAGTTAATTTTGTTTATACACCATGGTACTTTACGTATTATATTATAGTTTTCTAAATAAAATAAAGTTTTCCTTTTCCCTCTATTCTCCAATCCATTATCTCAAATCTGTACTTTACAGATCCATTAAAAATAAAGATTAGCGAGCTATCTATACACCAAAACCAATACCGTTTTATTGCGCAAGTGAGGGGGGTTAATAATTTTGCTCTATGTTAGAACCGCTCCTCTAGAAAAACTTCACCACAAGCTCCACCACGCCTGATTTAAATACGATTTTAAATAAAGGACTGTGTGTGTGTGTTTGCTAAGTTTGTGTGAAAGTTTTGTGAGTAAAAAGGGTTTAGTTCTTACATGTGAGACACTCTTCAGAGTGAGCAGCTGCATGCACATTGAACAAATTGGTTAAGTGACGAATTTTTTTTCGTAATATATTGAGAGTCAGACTTGACATTAAAATCGAATAGCATGAATTACCGATATCTTGATTTGCTCCAACAAGAGCAGGCATCCCTTTCTGAGATTTCTCTAAATTTGGAGCACTCTTACTCCATCGCTTGGGTGAGTCAGTCGTTTTGATGATTTGTCCTCGTTCACGTTGATGAATTGTACTCGGGCCCCATGTCTTTCCTTTTACACCGTCAGCGGGTACTGTGGAAAGGGGGAGTCAAAAGTAAATATCAAATACGATAGAAAGAAGTAACATGCCTACTACATTCTCTGCTCCTTTGTATACACTCAAACAAATATTTGTTATTGTTTGTGCACATATGTCCCTAGTTAATCATTAGAATTCAGAAAACTGAGAAAACAAACTTTGAGATTCGTTTTTCTCCACGTCGACTTCAAATATTTATTTGAAAGAAAAAGAAGAAAAAAAAAACATTTCAAGAACTCCTACAGTTACAGTAATTCTATACACACAACAAATGACATATTCTACGAGAATAAAAGAATCCTGAGAATAAAAAATGATTGTCTATAGGGAGAAGCATCTTATTATTATTCTTTCAGATTTTATAAAGAAACTTAAAAAAAAAAAGCATTAACTCACAAACAACAGTTCGTAGGCCCACGTTTGGAGATCCTGGTGGTGTCTCCGGACTAGAAAAATTCCGTAATCCTTTACGTTCCGCAGGTTGCACAGTAAACGTATGACGAAATTCTATCAAAAAGAAAAGACAAAAAAAAAACTGTAATCCCAAACATAAGAACTAAAAAATTTAAATATTAGAAAACATATATGATTCCACACTTTTCACATGAAAAATTACAATTACAATCCCAAGTTTCCTTAGAACAATAATTCATATTATGATCCTAATCAAGATGCTGACAGAAAACAGATCTGGAACAAATTAAAATGAAAGAATGAACCAATTGAACTTGAAGTAACATATTATACAAGAGTACAAAAGTAGAAGTCATTCACACTTGACATATCACAAAAATAAAATAAAACTTTATTTATGATCTATATGACGCGCCATGACTGCGATGTACTTTCTTCAGCACACAAGTTTTACTTTCATCTCCAAAATTCAAATTTCACCGCCTGTGCGTGTGCTCAACTATTTCTTTTCCTGTTCAAATTTACAACTTTCAGAAAATAAAATTTACTAAATCAAAATTTAATAATTCTTCACAAACTTTAAGAAATGTGAAAAATATGAAGATTCAGAACAAACTCAAGCTGAACTAAGTTCACGATATTCCAATTTCCTCTTTAAAAAAATACTTCCATGTGCCATATAATGGTATTACACAAAACGAAAACGAACATATATATCCCCTAAACCCTTACCATAACTTTTTATGGTTCCAATTCGAACATTCAAACAATAATATCATTATATCATCACTAGGAAATATATATTCGAATCTATTCAAGTAATAATAAAAACTTGGAACTTTGTTCTTAAACCGCCAATTAATATTCATTCTCCCAGACACGCGCTAATAACACATCTTTAGATTTCGACATCGTCTTTTTGATTACATTTGTTTTTGTTCAAGAAGGCTTCTGTCAAATGTCAACTTTGAACAATTTCCTTCACTTCGATTTTTTTTTTTGCAAATGCCCAATAAAAAAAAAGGAGAAGTGAACATTTCTATCATAAAAGATTGGACCCCATCAATACCAAATAGAAATCTCAATTTATGAAAGCGAACGCGGCGTTAACTACCACATTCGTCACATTCACATGACAGTAAATATGTACTCATAGTGTCTCATAGGAGTCAGAGTCAAAATTCTATGAGTAGAGGTACATATCTACGTACATAAAAAGTAAATGGTTTCCTACTACTCAAAACTCAAGCCATTTCCCTAATATGTATTTTCGTCCAAAATTCCTCATCGAAATCGAAATCAATAACGTGGCTGGAATGTAGTATGTAGTTGTACTAGAACTACTGATAGAACGAGAACGACGCTTCCCTTGGTCCTATGGTTCCGAGCCTCATCGTATGTCCCACACAGTCTTAACAATCAAACGGAACATGGTAGCATAATTCCTGATGTAACATCTATCTACAATCTCCAACCTGGATGACTGGAGACTGGTTAAACTGGATTTGGAAGTTCCATTAACAAAGCCTAGCTAAGCCTCGAGCCGTAGGTGTAGTGATGAGGAATATTGGCCTAATATATACGTAGGGACATTTATATATACAGAGCGAAGGAAAACGAATTACAAGTCTTGTTTAGCCATTGGCAACAAATTTCCTTGGACGGGTTTTTGGGTTTTTGAGCGTCAATGCGATGTGTGGCTGACGTCAAGAAAATCACCATCTATCATCCACACGCGTTCCGTTCAACCAACCATCCCATCATATTTTGGATAGAAGAGTACTACAACTACATGGAGGACTCGAGTTGGATTCTCCTGGATGTGGACGAGCTACACATACGCAGCGCTTTTCCCTTCCTAAAAACCTTAGTCAACGAGGAGAAAACTGAGAAAAGGAGCCCAAAAACTATAATTCTCCATCATCAAAGAGCATTTTGAGCCATAGTCGACTCGACGTCGACGTCGACGTCGACAGTTGAACACAGAGCACAATATCTACGCTCGAACACGTCTCTCTCTCTCCCGCTTTCTATCGCTCGCACTTTCACCCAAGAAAATGAAATCGTAGCATAATGTCGATTTCGATTTCGATGTCGACAACGCACTGGCTTGGTTTGCTTTAGTAGAAAATGCAAAATACAGACAGGAAATTCCAAAATTCTTCACCTTATTTGAATGCAAGAGAATGTTCAACAAGGCTCTTCTTAGACGGTCCACTCAGATAAGATTTCCTTACGCCTTCCCTATCCCATCTACTTGTCATGGGAATACTTACACGTTACATATACAGCTAACGCTATTAGGCGCCCCTCATATTCATATCGTAAAAGTAGTAGGTAGACGCCTGCCCTGTCTAACGATAAGTATGTCACTACAGCATGCAAAATTTAACAAGAAATGAGCCAGCCTGTCTAGTATAGTAAGTCCAATAGAAGCTCTCACAAGATTTAGAATTTAGTTTTAGTTCTCGTTTCTGTATTTTGTCCAGACACTCACACTAAATCATCACAAAATGTGAGGCTGAATGTGAACTACATGACCGTCTGCCGTCTTATAAGCTCTCACACGCAGAGTGTCATTACATTGCACTGGGACACTCAACTTTCCTTGGAATAAGAGACATAAAAGGAGTGAAGAGGCAGTATAGTGTGCAGGAGGTATCATCACCACTACCACAACTCCTCTCACACTGAAATTGAACGCACAATAATAGAAGTAGGAAATACAGATATTTCCTCCGGAGGTTTCTCAAGTGGGACATAATTAAAAGCCATTGAAAGTCAATAGAGCGTGTGTCTGTGTGGGGCGTCGAGATATCCAGATATATATATCTATACGGTTCAAATCAAATCGAAATCAAACTATCTCTACTCAAAAGATGAAATGATTTAGGCCATCCGCGTAACGACACTTTCCTCTACTATAAGTGCTCAAATTCAAATTTCAAAATTATGCGTTTCGGCTGTTTCCTATATTCTACAGAGTTAGTTTATAGAGGTGCTCTGTACCAAAATGCCTATGCTATACTTCCTTGGGTATAGGGACTCTGGGGCACTCTGGGGTACATTCATATTCAAGTGGTACAGACCCAAATAGATTGGGTGCCGATGCTTGGCAAAATTAAAGTGTTTCAGAACAAGTTCAAAAAGCACTTAGAAGCCGATACCAATCCAAACACAGTTCCATGTGTGTGTGTGTGTTGGGCAAAAATGAAAAATCATAAATTTTGCCTTTTATGATTTATGAATTTAAATGCAAACTAAATCAACACGGTTGCTATTTTAATAATAGCGTATGTTATGTACATACACATACCGTATATTTTCTACATAATAAAAGAGCCCATAGCTTCACACAAACTATATGTGCATACACACTGGCACTGGTGTCATGTCCAGAGTTAAATAGTTAAATGTCCCAAATTCAAAATTGCCTCGCGTTCAATGCATGTTTCAAAAACCTATACTTCATAAGAGTTTAAAATTGCTGAGGATATAAAAACATCAAGTTCAAAAAATACTGATACAATATTATACTAAATCAAAATACAGAGACTTGAACACGCTCAAAATAAACAAACACACTACCCGCATGAAACTGAAAATCAGAGTAACTTTGTGTTTACAATTCACAATCGCATATATTAAACTTAATTAATTTTTGAATTCGAATTTAATACATCTTGAACATAGCAGATTCGGAACCCAAGGGATTTTGAACATAAACAATTTTTGAACCCATCAGATTTTGAACACAGGACAATTGTTTTTTAAAACTATTTCTTATTGAAATAAGCGATTGAAACATAATATTACATTTACAGATAAAGCATATTTGAACTTAATACTTTTGAAATCGAGACATTTGATCTAAGCATTATGGAATCGTATATTTGTAGAACGAATCCACTCCAAATAATGAATATATAACGGAAATGACGACGACAAGAGAGGTCAAAATATTCTGAAACCAT
>JAQFZE010001926.1:0-16045 GCA_034695245.1 Dicyrtomina saundersi | reverse complement strand
GTATATACAACATTTTGGACTTCTTAAAAACATTTAAATAGAAAGTTTTGAGTTTTTTAAAAGAAAGTATGGAAATTGAACATTTTGCACTTTTTAATAACGTGTATATAAAACATTTTGCACTTTTCAAAAACGTGTATATAAAACATTTTGCACTTTTAAAAAACGTGTGGTATGAAACATTTTGCACTTTTAAAACACGTGTATGTAGAACATTTTGCACTTCTCAAAAACGTGTATGTAGAACATTTTGTACTTTTCAAAAACGTGTATATAGAAAATTTTGTACTTTTTTAAAAACATGTAATTAGAAAGTTTTGCACTTTTCAGAAACGTGTATATAGTAAGTTTTGCACTTTTATGAAACCCCGTAAATAGAACATTTTGCACTTTTCGTAACCAAGTAAATTTTGAATTTTGTATTTTTTTAAAAGCTTGTAATACTTAACATTTTTGTATTTAATTTAGTGTATTTTTAAGAAAGCTCATTTTAATTCTTACTTTCAATGTAAATGGCTCATTTTGATTCTTTATGATCAATATACAAATCTATACTTTTTGGTCGATACGTACGCATATAAAAACAGCTCGCGCCACTTGCCTATAAGCTCCTATACTCTAAGACCTCCCAAACCTGTGCATTATTTTAACGCTAACCGAAACTCTTATAGACACGTCTACCGTTTAAATTCTGACCTCCTAAACCAGTGCAGTGTACAATTTTAATTCTAAGCATTTAGCAAAAATTTCAAAATTCATCAAATTAATAATTTTATTTTCAATTTAATCCTCTAAAGAATGGAAACGACCACTCAGGTCACGCCGGTCCCATTAATTTCTTCAACAGCGATGCAAACCTTCAACTCGCAACCCGCGTCATCGGGAAAGTAGCCCAAGTTTTCAACGCGACAGAGTGGCGAAGCACCGTCTCAATTATTCAGCTCCTAAATGAGCCTGTCTTATGGGACGATTACAACTACCGCCTCGGCCGTCTCAAGCAATATTACAAAATGGCCTATGACGAGGTCCGGAAGTACAATGACATTGCCGTTGTGTCCGTTCACGATGCCTTCATCGCTGCCACCAACTGGTACTACTTACGAGAAGACACCCACTACTTCTGGGTCATGCTCGACATCCACCACTACCAAGTGTTCACCCCCGAGTGGAACGACTGGTCCTGTGACCAACATCATGCTCACCCCTGCTCCTACACAAATAGCATCGTGGCTGCGAATAACAAACTATGGACAGTTGTGGGGGAATGGAGCTTGGCCACCCCCAAGAATTGTGGGAATCAAGGGAATTTTGCAAAACAGCAAATTGGAGTCTGGGAAAAAGCAAGTGGATGGTTCATGTGGAATTTTAAGCATGGTCAAGGATGGAATGAGTGGGATTTCCTTGCGTCACATAAAAAAGGCTGGATGCCAAATTTTAGTGGCACTGTTAACCCGTCTTGTTAAATTTTTGTAAATTTATTTTCACACCGCACACGCACATGCTATATATGTATACATGCTTTATTTATAAAGCAATAATCAACAAAATTAGAATTTACTCTTTTAAGAGTAACTTTTTTTTTGAATTTTGTGCTTTTAAAAAAAAATCTATTGAAAATTCAAAAGTCTCATTTGATGAATGTTCGTACGCCATTCCTATTTATTTATTTTTGACATACTTTTTTCAAAAAACAAATAAACCAGTTTATTTGGAACTATTATTATGTTGTGTCTATTTTCTCGTGAGCCTGTTTTAGTGGAACACGCTGTACGCTGTAATGTGACGCTATGAATATATAATGTATATCTAAATAATGTAAATTTTTGAATGCAATATTATTCTTTTATTTCTATGCAATAATAAATTCATGATTTCATTTATAGCTAAGTTCAATATTGAGAATCGGAAGTACCTGAATATGAAATAAAATATCGTCTGTGAAGAGTGAAGAACCAAAATGACCCATATCCATTTTTAGCTAAAAACAATATCCATTATCCACAAAAATATTGAAATAAGTATTAAATGCATTTAAATAGAACAATTTACACTTTTCAAAACGTATAATTCAAAAATTTTGCAGTTTTTTAAAAACGTGTAGTTAGAGCATTTTACAGTTTTTCAAAAACGTGTAATTAGAACATTTTACACTTTTCGAAAACATGAAATTAGAAATTTTGGCACCTTTTCACAAACATGGAATTAGAACATTTTACATTTTTTAAAAACTCCTATTTAACATTTTACGCATGTTTCTCATTTTGTTTTTCTGACATACCTCATTTTGATTGTAGCCTTAATTGGAAATGGGTCATTTTGGTTCTTCACACACGATATAAGTATTTATTTATTTATTATAACTAATCAGAATCTTCAGCCTGGAGGTTCTGAATCTGAATTACAACTTATACATATGTACGGCATTAATTGAGGCAAAAATAGTTATAATAAATTTTTGATTGACATTCAGCACATTTTAATTTTCAATGTGGCGTGTGTGGGTGTCAATTATTGTCTGTGGCATACGTTTGACATAACTGTCTGCTCGTTTGTGTTTATGAATATAATTTGACATTCTGAGTGAGAGTCAGCAGCATCGACTTTATTATCAGTGTCAATAGGATTGAATATTAAATATACAATATACAAATTTCTGACTTGTACTCGCTGTACCTTGCTTAATACTGCGGTTTCCCTCTAGAGTTAATAATGTAATATGTCACTAATTACCAGTCACTTTATTATGTGAAAATTGATGCTTTTTTATTTAAATTTTAAATCTACTTAAAAATAGACATTTAAATTTTAAGAAGATCATTGATAATTTCAAATGAATAAACGAGGGGTTTTTAAGCGATTGCTATTGCAGATGTATATGTACATGTATATTTAATATTACGGAGAAATTTATTAAATTGTTAATAATATTAAAAAAATTAATTCACATGTGCAAAGGACAAACAGGCATCTCTTCTCTTGCGACTGTACTGGTTTGATTGTACTTTACAAGTTCAAAAACTTAGCAAACATATGTATATAATTATTGTGAGTAAAATTAGTAACATACTAGATGAATACCGTGTGGAATGTGCAATTAATTAACATTGAAAAGTCTGAAATGGCTGCTTTACATATAATTAAATACAGCAGGTGCGCAGATGGTCCTTGAATCGCATGGGTTTTTTCCAACTCTCAACTACAACTGACTGAGATGAATTAAAATCACAATAATTAAATTAAATTTGATAAAGATTCCAGTTTAGTTCCAAGTAATTTCAATTGTGGAGCCTTGACGTTGTCGTCAGCTTTTATAATTCAAAAATTTGTGCATTGATAATTTACCTAACTGATTAAATGTAAGGCATTAAAAAGGTACAGGATATTGAATGAAGATGTAAACATATATAAACGGTTGCTTCCAACTGAGTTGACATCAGATTTTACTTTCTTCTTCGTAGGTCTCCTGTAGCTCAGTCATTTTTTGGGCAACATCAAATTAAAAAGCAAAAGTATTTTTATACACTTTTTTTCTTTACTGTATTTTAATTCACTGTTGTTAAAATTAACAAGTCAAAATGAAATCAGGGCTGATCGTAGAGTTTACACTGGTACTTGTAGTACTTGCCGTGGTTCTGACAAATGTTGAAAAAACAGCTGCCAGCCCTACTTTCGTAAGTAACTGTATTGAAAAATATTTAAAAAACAAATTAAAAATTATCCTTTTCAAATAGTTTTTTGAAAATGTCAAAATTTGGATTGTAAATTACGTAATTAGATTTTTTGGTTTAAGTATTTTTTAATACTGTTGTTTAAAAGAGAAAAATGATTTGTGTGGATTCTTGTAATTTGAAAAGTACAAAATATTTTTTTTTTTATGTTTTTGAAAAGTGCAATATATTTTTTATACATGTTTTTGAAAAATGAAAAATATTTTTTAATACATGTTTTTGAAAAGTGCAAAATATTTTGTATACATGTTTTTGAAAAGTGCAATATGTTTCTTTATACATGTATTTTAAAAGTAACTAAATGATTCATTTACATGTTTTGGAAAAGTGTAAAAGGTTCAATTGACATGGTTTTGAAAAATGCAAAATACTATATTTACAAAAGGTTTTAAAAAATAATCTTTATATTCTTCTATGTACTTTTTTTTACAGCTTGTAAGTAGTGGGGAAAAAGGCAATGGGGTAGGTGCCGTACCTTCAGAAGCAGGAACAGGGAAGCCAAGCCCAAGTAATTATTTTTTTTCTTTTTACGAAAATTAAATAACTTTATAGTTCTAACTGGGAACTGCCTCAGTCAGATTTCAAATATCACTTATTTTATTGTACTTATACCTCTATAAAATTGAAGTTATTTTTGAATTAGTTAATAAGGCACCTCAATATATAAGTACTTAAATAAAATCTAATTTTTTTTGTTATTTAATTTTGAATCAAATTTTGCCAGGATTTTTCTTCAACTTTTTCAGCTGCCCTCCAAAATCTTCAATCATCCCTGGAATCACGTGGACAAGCTTGTGGTGTATAATTAATCCATTGGGGACGACAACGACAGCGGCAGCCGGTGCAGCTACAACTACAATTGCAACTACAGCTGGTGCTGGTGGTGGAGAAGCACCCACCGATCCTCCTGCTTCCGATGGAGCTCCTGCTGAATAACTGCTGGATAACTGAACATAGAGTAACATTGAAGATTCGCCACACGGAATTTTCTGTACACATGTATTTTCAACATATGATGCCTTTGTATAACTTACTTACATAATATGGTGTCAGTATTTTTAATTGTAAATTTTGCTTTATCAAAATCCAAAACTAACTATAATTTTGCCCAAAGTCTGATAAAATTCAATAAAAAATAATGAGAAACTGAAAAAAAAAATATATAAAAGATAATTACAGTTTAAAACATTATGAAATTATTAATAAGTTGAATATACCTAAATATACGTGTATGCCTACGTTTAAAATTTATCAAGTTTGGTTTATGCTTTCACGACTCCAGCTGGCATACCATTGCAATGCGACGATATTTACAGAAATCAGCCAATAGCATTAGCATACCAGCATTACAACGTATAATAATGCTGTAAAAAACAGAATGTTTAACTATTTGGGAACATTGCCGGGAATATTCCCGGCAACTTTGAGACAATCCTGTTGCTCATAAACCCACCTATTAAGCTTACTAGTTAGAAAAAAAATGTTCGCGCGAACTACTTTAACTATAGCTATGCTTTGAATGCTATTGTACACAAAGGAGTTACCGTCTATCTTCCACTAGTACGCGGTTGCTCTATTATCAATAATGTATAGCGATGATTGAAACCGCAGGGACCAATCAAAACAGGAAGTAGGAGGCATATAGTATATAATTACAAAAGGCGGAAATGTTAGTTGTACAAATTTACTTACGGTGTGTGTAACCTATTAAATCATATTACATTATATCTATGTACACGTTAACAAGCACCAGTGAAAAACGACAACGCTAAAATCACTTGTATGACGATCCTATAGATTGTGTCAAAGTCAAAGCGCAATCATTTATTTTGATGTAAAAAATAAAATAACGTTATTATAGCATAATCAAAGTATATAACTAAATATGGTTTCGGTTTGGGATTAAAAAACTAATAAAATTATGAAATAACTTTTATAAATAATATGAAAGTGGATATCCATTAAAATTACGTATTTAGAATTATGAGAATTATTACGCCAGCTTTTTATATATATCGTTAAAGATGCAAAATGGTAAAATCTAGTATATCGTCTGGAAAGAATCAAAATGACCAATATCCATTTTAGGTTTCAAACAAAATGCACTATCTACAGACAAAATTAAAATAGCATGTTCATAAAAGCATGTAAATAGAATCTTGTGAATTTTTCAAAAAACAAGTCAATTGAATATTTTGCACATTCCAAAAAAAATTTAAATAGACCATTTTGCCCTTTTCAAAAACATGTAAATAGAACATTTTGCACTTTTCAAAAATATGTAAATAGAACATTTTACACTTTTCATAAACATGTAAATAGAACATTTTGCACTTTTCAAAAATATGTAAATAGGACATTTTTCACTTTTCAAAAATATGTAAATAGGACATTTTACACTTTTTAAAAACATGTAAATAAGACATTTTCACCTTTTCAAAAATATGTAAATAAAACCTTCTGACCTTTTCAAAAACATGTAAATAGAACAATTTGCTCATTTAAGAAACTCGTGATTAGCATTGTTAGCATGTATCTTATTTACTGTATTTTTTTTGATATAGCGAATTTTAATTTTAGTGTAAATTGGAAATGGGTCATTTTGGTTTTTCATACACGATATACTTTGCAATTAGCTAAAAAAATTGGAAACAGGTCATTAGGATGCTCCCCTTTCTGTCGATATGTCTACGAGTACACTGAACTAGGAACTGTTCTAATGCTTGCTTTACGCATTTAAGTGCAGGCTTATCACATTCATATTATGTGTGTACAGATGTCAGATGGTGGCGTGTGGGGTTTTCAATTCAGCTCGAATGCTCAATTAAAACCACAATAATTAAACCGCGTACAAATTATAACAAACAGTTCCATATACCATTCAAGGAAGTTTATTGAATTTTTTCGCCTTTACAAAACGCCCTGCTTTGTTCATATAGTGTTTCAAAAATTTGCATAGTGTTCATTTCCTCCTTTAATTTTGAAGCTTAAAACTTCTGACATGAGATTATTACAACATATATAAACTCCAGCTTAAAATTAAGTTTCCATCATAAATTTTACTTTTTTATGTAGAACGGTTCTTAAAAAGAAATTCTGTAGCTTGATTATTCCAGGTTTAACAAAGTTTTACACTGCTTTTTGTTTATTCCACAGTTTAATAATAAAAAACAAAGTATCTGCTTTAAAATCAAAACTTTTAAGCGCAACTGTAATTACTTTAAATCATTGTAAACTTAAATCAAAATGAAATCTGGAATTCCTGTAAAACTAATAATTACACTGGTCATACTCGTACTTACTCTGGGGTTGTCAAATGTGAACAAATCAAGTGCAAGCCCTGTTTTTGTAAGATTTTGGATAAAAAAACATTTAATACAATTTTAGGAATCTTAAACGTGTATAAATATAATCTAATATTTTTATGTAATGATTTTGGAATTATTTTTGTTACATTAATCGATTGAATAATTAAATGTATTTTCTTACACAGGAAGTGGAACCTTTAGAAGGAGAAGGCCCAAGTAAATTTTTTTGTTTAAAATTATTTATTTAAAATAACTTAAAAGCGTGGGGGGGGGGGGATTACCAAAAATTCTATACATTGCAAATAAGCTGCGTGTGAGCCTAGAAAATAATAGTAAAATCCTAAAGGTAGGTAAGTACATTTCAAAATGTGATTTTTAAGAATTATTTTTGTCTTTTTTTAGGATTCTTTGATTGCACTGGAATACAGTGGTGGTGGTGTCCGGCCACCACGATGGCTCCGATGACGTCAGTGCCACAATCTACGACGACTTTGACAACGTCGACTACTACAAAATTAACCACTACGTCTTCAACTACACCACGTCCATGGTGAGTACTGGTTGAAGTTTGAAGTTTTGAAAAAAATCACTCAATTTTAGTACTCTTTTTTTGTAAAAATTTTCAAATAATGTACACATATCTTATATATATTTTAAACTCATCTTATAAAGTAGGTATACGAAGTTTTTTTACAAAATACATTTGTAGCTAAAGTAAAAACATACTCAAACCTATATTACTCCGATTTATTTATACTGCCAGTGATGATTCAAGATGACCCACGTAAATATTTATAACTAAATCTAAAATGTATTATTTACAAAAACAAATATGTCATTGTCCTGAATGCACGTAAATTAAAACATTTCGCGCTTTTCAAAAATATATGTAAGTACATACAACATTTATACACTTCAAAAAACATTCAAATTAAATATGTTGCACACTTCAAAAAACATGCAAATAGAACATTCTGCTCTTGCCTCAAAAACATGCAAATAGAACATTTTGAACTTTTGTAAACACGTAAAAAGATCATTTTACACATTTTAGAAACATGTATATGGAACATTTTACACTTTAAAAAATATTTCAATTAAATATTCTGCATTTTCAAAAACTCGTAATAACTGAAATTTTATGCATTCTTCTCATTTAGTAGTTTTGTATTGACATATATAGCTCATAATAATTTTAGTTTAAATTTGATTTGAGCGCATCGTTTTCATTCTTTACTAGCGATTTTATGAAAAGTCTGGCTTATCTTAAATTCTAAACTATATAAAAATTCAAAACTCCAAATTCGTAATGTTTGTTTTTCTGAAACTTTCTTAGACTAGTTAGACTTATATATTACCACACTATTATAGTGAAATTAAACGTATAAAAGCTAAAAAATTCTTGTAATATTGCATATATAGGATGTTTATACGTATTTGACATGAAACAACGAAAAAGTTAATGTAACTAATTAAAACTATCAGTCAGCCAATAATGTATTCATACGACTTTCATTATTACGAATTCTATTGACAAAATTGTAAAACATTGTACACCAAAATCACTGTGCATTAAAATTATTTTAGGCAGTGCATTGAATTAGTAGATTAAATACAGACATAACATAAGTATTCAAGGATCTATGTAGTAGCTAGTGCTATATATTTTTAAAAAGTGCATCACAAAAAAACCCTGCAATGAAGTTAATTTTCATCAAGTACGTACATTTAGGGTTAGTAACAACCTATTACTGGTTTTGTCAGAATAACTATAAAAAATAATGCTTCTAAATAACCAGTAGTGCAACCACTTAGTTAACAATAAAGTCAATGAAGTTTAAGGTAGATTCATTTTCGAAATACCAAAACCCACCAGCTTGGATTACTTTAATTTTCAAAGAATTCGAGAAACATCGTATCTTGTCCTTTCGAATTTTTGTGACCAGGTTTTGGCCTCTCATATGTACGTACATAGCACCTTCTGAGCCTCATCCATGAGCTGTGGAATTTGAAACGCTTGGTCAAACATAAAAATAAATAATATTACTACCTCGTAGCTAACAGAACCACACGCTGCTGCAATTAATACTTCTTGGTGAGAGGTACACATTGCACAGTGCCACGCAGTAGATAACAAAATCAAAAACATTCACAATAATTTCTACAATACGATCGTCCTGGATTTGAAGAACATCTGTGTAAACTGCACTCAGAAAGGTTGGAGTTTTTGATAGATAAAAAACAAAAACTGACGCAATAGATAGACCAACGATACAGAAACTAAACGGCAGAAATGCAATAAATTGTTTTCGATACTGGAATCGTGAGTTCTGCACAGGTGCAATATCTATATCAGGTACAAATTAATTTAAAAGCAATACAAAATTTAGTACATGATTTTGTATTTTGTAAAAGTAAATTATTTTTACAAACTTACGAAATAATGTTTTAAAATACCTGATCTGAATTGCTGTGAAATTTTGCTGTAGATAGTTTGAAGCAATTTAGCATGCAAATCCGTTCATTTTGCAGAGACAAGGGCTGCTTAATGGAGGTGAAGTCTCTAAAAGCAAAGGTCTCAACTTTATTATTAATCATGTACAAACGGAAGTGTACGACAAAGAGGTGGTACATATAATTAGAGGAATTTCTGTATGCAGTAATAATTGCGAGACCCCTAAGGTAATAGTATTTAGTATGCAAATACTTGCTACACTATGTTTACTCTACACAGCGTGTGTAAGTAAGTCTTCGCGATTGGGGTTGTGATGAATTAAAGTTCATATTACTCATTAGCGGGTTGGAGCAAATAACATGTAAATGTAAATAAATGCAAGTCAAGTTATTAGTTATAACTTGCAGTGCATGCAAAAGCTGTAGCTCAACCGGATTTCCAAAAATTAAATTAAGTGCAAATATTTAATGAAAAATGAGGGAAACAAGTCTTCGTGATTTTTAATGTTTTTAAAACTAAATCTATTTAATATCTGATATGACCTCCCTCTGCGGCCAAAAGCTCCCGAATCGTATTCGAAACAGAGTCGACTAGCTTTGTTGTGAATTCAGGGCTAATCTTCTCGCACTCTTTTTGTGGGACAGTGATCCATTCGGTTGTGCTTTTTGGTATAGGTTAAAGCCTAATTACGGAGATTTTGATTTAAAATATCCATGTAAACTTCTTTAGTCATAGTTGTGGGGATATGGACTACCGTTCTGACTTTGTGAGCAGAAAAACAGCCCCATACCATTACGCTCCCTGAAAAACACAACGAGTTACATATATGATTAAATTTGGTTGTAGTAGGACATTTTAAGGGCGTAATTTGAGTCTGCTGGAGACTGGCAACACAGGTGCTGGAATTTTAAATGTGTGAGCAAAAAGATAATATAAGAAAGTGAGTGGGTTTGTAAAGTTGAAGATGATGAAAATATCGATGTAGAAATAAAACTAATGTACGAATTATAAATTAATCTTGATCTAAGTAAAACAAATAAGAAGTACGTAGTTAGTCACAATTGTGATTAAATTGTAGATTAGAATACTTTTATTTAAAATCCACAAAACAAATAACTTGAGTTTTCTACAACACTTAACAACTTAACATAGTGAAGTTATTCTTTAAATTCTTAGTATTTCAAAGGTTAAGTAAATAATTGTGAAATATTGGCAAATAGTAGTATTGACTGACAAACAACAACTTAAAAGTTCGCGATCTGAGGTACGTCTGATTAATGAGATGAATTATTGCTTTTCTATTCGACGTGAAAGTTGTAGGCAATGACCAGAAGGATTAAAACCAGGAGGTTAAAATTTTGAAAAACCTCTCGTCAACAAAGTAAAATAATTCAGCCTAGTAGATTTATAATTATTGAAAAGTCATGATTATTCGTTAAATGAGTACAAGTTTGAGTCAAAAGATTCTTGATCAAAGTTTTACATACACAAATAAGTACATAATAATGAATTATTATTGACGTTTTACAGGTTTTAAGTATACATAATAGAGTTATAATTATTACAAAAATAATATTTGAATTTAAGGAACCTTTGTTCTTAGGTCAACGGACAAATACTGAGAATTGGAACAGTTGCACTGCCAAACGTAAAATGACAAGGCAAAGGCATCTATGAACATTTATGTAAACAAAATGTAAACCATTTGTTAAAATTCACAAAATGTACAAGATACAACTTATGACTTTTTGGTACACTAAATTTGAAATAGTTACAAGTCACAAGTTTAAAATTGTAACTTTATTTAAAGGTTAAATTGACATGCCACTTTAATTACAGTACAGATTACGAAGAAACCATCAATATACGGTAAGACCTTTAAAACAGAATTCTAACAGTAAATATGAATGAGTATTTATCGAAGTTTTGTTGAACATTATTAGCTATGTAGTAGGGTAAGTTGTGTCATAGTGAATAAAGTTACAGTAAAAGTCTAAAAATACTGCAGAAGTATATGAAAAGTAAGAAGACTGTGAATGAATATTTCACAAAAAAAGCTCAGGTGAAATACTTTGTAGTTTGAAAAGTCTGGTTGATGGCCAAAACAGTTAACAAAAATGTAGTTTACAACAGAAACTACTGTCAACAAAATGAAAAATAAACAGTTTAAGTAATTAAATTTTTAACAGTTTAGCACCGGCCTAACTTCAGATAATAAAATACAGCTAGAATCAGCTCATGAGAAATTAGAGTTTTTGGTGTAAGAGACATTTTGAAAAAAGTTATGTACCCAGTATTTAATATTACAAGCCAACAGGGTCGCTGCTATTAACTACTACACAAACTTAATTATTCTTTTCTCAGGCTCATTACACCAACTCACGAAAAATGTTCAAAATTTCATATTACTTTAAGGATGGTACACAAATGACATCATTAAAAAATCCTCGTTTTAAAAATATTATGACACACCTCCGTTCTCAGTCATCAGCTAATAAATATTGTGTAGGTCTATCTTTAACTATCTTTAACCATGTGTAATTTTTAACATTGAATGTCATTATAGGTAGTCCAGTTGACTCATTGATCCTTGTTAGTGCCAAATGTAAGGTTTAGGCCAGCAATAAACGTACTGAACATGCGCACGGTGATTCCATTACTATTAAGCTACCCAGGTGCTGCGCTTGTGACGCGGGATATTTTGAAACTTGGAATTATACCTCTAGATCCATGTAGTAGTTCTTTTAGTGGTTACAATAATATTGAAACTAGGTCGAAATTTAACAGTCATTATACGTAGGTATATTATTTTTATTAAGTAACAATGTTGTTTTATTGCACATGCGCAAAAACTTTTGCGACTTATTTAGTAACCAAAGACCTATGACCTATTTAAGTAACAACTTGAGTGATTTTTCATGATACATATCACGCAAAAATTATCTAACTGACAAAAAATGTGTAAATGTATATTTAATTTCGTAATTTGTTTTTAATCTGTAGGTTATCAGAACCATTATACTACTTACGTCATACGTGGGCAATTAGAAGTGAAATAAAAATTTTAATTCAAATAAATAGAATAAAATAGATTTTTTTTAGCTATAACTTCTGTCCATACTAAACTAACATGGAATGTTTTTGTACTGCTTATCAATTTTATTGATTGTGTAGTAAAATAGCTCCTTAGGAAAAGCAGAATCAAATGTTTGAATCAGATCTTTAGTCTTTTGACGGTTCTTCTTCACGGTTTCAGCGTACAGATTAGGAATTCCAATTTCAATGTAAACTTCCTTCACTCTTTGAATTTGGTCCTCGTCATTCTTTCCATAGTTTTCCTGCGAGAAAAATATTTATTAATAAAACTCTATGATTTTAACATTTATTAAAAAAAAATAAAAAAAAGTAAAATAATTAGCTTATATAAAAAACGTCGCCTAACCCCCCTCCCCCCTCCTTCCCCCCCCCCCCAAAAAAAATCTAATGTACCAAAATAATTTTCCGCTGCTCATTATTTGCTCTCTCAAGTGCTGTCACAATCACCCAGGAACATTTTCCATCTGAAATGTCCGTCCCATCCTTTTTAATGTCAAATTCATCCCCAAAGCAGTCAATAAAGTCATCTTGTATCTGAAGAAACTCACCAATCAGCATGCCTATTTCTTCAGCCTGCGCTATTATTACTGGGTCACTAATTCCCGCCTAAAATATTATACAATATATAGCATGCATCAATAAACATTTGCGTTTATTTTTCAACTCAGCATCTGTTTTGGCCCAGACAGTGGTCAAATCAAGATTGAGCAAAGCGCTGTAGGTTAGCTATTTTGTATAAAAAACTTTTTACCATAATCATGGCAAGGGCATTGGGAAGAAAACATGAGTAGTAGGACGTCTTGTACTTAACAATCGTCGAGTAAAGATCCATTGTGTACCTGTTTGAAATTAAAAAAAAAAGAACTCTATCCCCCCTTAGGTAATGTAGTGTTCATTAGAAGCACGGTGAATTATTTACGTGTCATAACGTTTTTGAGACCCTGTGCGCATGTCTAAACATTGACCATATGCAGTCTTGAAGGATGCATCATTCATCACGTGAACCAGATCCATGTAGTAGTCTTTGTGTTGGAAGTGCTTTTGAAGGAGGCGGTAGATGGAGCCGTCCAGAAGAACTGCATCGTTAAAGGCGCCAAGGCCCACATCGTCCACTCGATACCAACATGGCTTCCCGCGGCGGATCTTGGATTCGTCGATGATATCGTCGGTGAGAAGGAAGAAGGCTTGCATCTAAATTAAAACATTGGTGTAGTAATAACCTACGGTTTCTCTATGAATGACGTCATAAAAACTTGGAAGATTCTCTCTAAGCTTTTGCATTTCAATAATATTACAAGAACAACTTACAATTTCAGTGCACCAGCCTAAAACGTAGGAAAGACGGATATTTTCGAGGGTGAGTTCCTGGCTCAAAAACTTGTACGCAAGCACTGTTGCTAACCCGCTGTCCAAAAATATTTCCAGAGATTAATTTGTGTCTCACGTGTATTTTACATAGCTGTTTTTACAGCACGCGTACGTGTTAAACACACATTTAATTTACTAACCGATTTTTCTTCCCGCCTCGTACATTATACTCGAAAATGTTGGCCAGCCATTGGTTGACAATAGGCGTGTCTCGTACATTGGCGTCGCCTACAATGTCTTCAACTATGTGCGGAAATAGAGCGTCAAACTCCTCGATGTCTTTCTTCGAGAGCGTTTCTGGCTCCACCGTATCTTTGTGTTGGGGCCCGTGGGACGATACCGAGAATCGTTGAGCCGCCCTCATCGTTGTAATTGTCCTGCAGCAGCACCCAGAAAAAATCAGAAATCTTGTGGATATAGCTGCCATTAGTCCTGCAGCCCGTCCACTTTTTATTGAGTGCGTAGGGAATTTTTGAATAATAGAAATCATCTTTTTTGCTAAGATTTTAACCGAAAAAACCGTTACAAATAATTATAGAAGATTACCTATAATTTAGTTAGACCAACAAAATTTTTGAATACTTCTATACTGTAGTTATTAATTTGCGAACGCTTCGTTCTGTTTAAAAAGCTCTATTTAAATTAAAATAAAACTTTTAATTTAGTATACAACTGGTAATTTTAAATCTTACAACACGGAGGCCTGATGCTATTAAAGGAGGCCGCCTCTTAATTTTATTACTGGTTGTTTGAATAGAAGTTACACAGAGAACCTGCATGACGTTTAGAGTTAACTATTTTTTTACAATACCAATTAATGAATTAATTTTCTTAGTTCATCGCCGCCAATTTATTCGTTTTGGCAATAAACTGAAAATTCCAATTTAATTTTTCATTTATTTTTAACGTTAGGAACCTGCATAATAATTATGCGGCGAATGTAGGTTTACAAAGCATTATACTTATTACAAGAGAGTTTAAAAGTTTATGTAAATTGAATTACATCGAATAAGCAAAAATATTTTTGTTGTTCTATAAAATTTCGTTATGTTAAACGCTAATGGTTAGACGCTCATGATCACTTTTGTATACTCAAAAGGGGGAGGGAAGGATGACAAAATACCAAGAAAGTGTAAACGATATATAATTATGGACGACGCCATTAATAATAGAGCATTTGTTTTTAAACTTTTCCATAACTAGTATATAGAACAATTTTTCAATTTTTGAAAACCAACAAGCAGACCATATATTACCCTTTTTAAAAAACCAGTAAACAGTAAACAGAAAATTTTGAAGTTAAAAAAAAACAGTAGATAGACATTTTGTCACTATTCAAAAAGCAGGGATTAGAACGTTTACACTCTTTTACGAAAAACAAAAACACGAAGGTAATTTACATCTTACGCATATAGCCATTTACTGATAGTTAAACTGATGACATAGGGTTTTAAAAGAAATGAGGATTTGTCCATGACGTCATTGTTAGAGGACCTACCTTTCATTCAGTTCCTCGCCACTCGCAAAAAAATAAGCGGCGAGTCGCCACTTATTGTGTTAAATTGTGAAGTTTTAAGGCGAACTTATTAGAAATTATTGTTAATAAAATGTACAGTTTTTTTGTACGGAGGCAATACGCAGGAATGTGCTAAATTTAATTGTTGGAAATAATTATTATGAAATTGAATTACAAAATGTTTCTGGATGTTTCCATTGTTGAAATAAATATGTTCAAACTTGTCAACAATTAAGTAAATAGCCCAGTTTACAGAACAAATTTTCGACTGCAAGTCGAAAGGCAAGTTGCGCGGTGTGTTGAGTGGCGTTTGCACGCTTGTAATAATTATTATGTAATTCTTTAATTATTTATTGTTTTTGCATCCGCATCGGCATCGTACCATTTGTGATATATAATTATCTTTCAGTCAACGTCATAAACGTAACCATTCCGGCTTCCTTTTTACTCGTAAATAATTCTTTTTGCACCCAGTTCAAAAGTGTGCGATATAGCGTGAGAGAAAAACTTTATTAAGTCACTGTTGCACAATTGCAATAGCCATATAGCTCAGTATACAATACAATACTTTCTT
>JAQFZE010001925.1:0-16045 GCA_034695245.1 Dicyrtomina saundersi | reverse complement strand
CCACTTATTGGGTATGTCCAAGGTACAAATTCCTTATAATAAATTATTCTTAGAATAAATGGGACAGCAATGGTTCAAGTAATGGACTGAGCTATGAAATGACTGATACGAATCTGTGAGCGTGTCAGTTATGGAACCCATAAGATACATACATCTTCTAATACAACGCAGGTCTGTAATAGTACTCGGGGGGTAGGCTTCTCAGTTTAATTAGTACGGAGGGTATAGAATGTAGAATGCCATATACATACTATATTTTAGTTACAATACGCTATAATTTTAATTTTTAATGTAGCCATGCATTTAATTTATCTACTTATAAAACCTATTATTCGATAAATTATTTGAATTTATGTCGTTTTCTCGGCATTTTACTAACCGTAAGTAGACCCGATTTTTTCTTATTTGAGTATTACGCGGGTCTCTACTATTGGGAGTAATATGTAATATACTATTTGAAGATGAACGATATTTCAAATTATCATTTTACTTTACCAGGCAACGTTCATTTCAGCGACCGTTGGTTTTCGTAACGAAGGGTGACACAAATAAGACTATCATAGAAGTAGCGTGGATAAGCCGATTAGTAAAGCAGATTACATCGAATTTCGTATATAAGAAAAGTAATCAATCCATAACTAACGTGTGGTATTATTTCTATCGACGTTGAAAAAAATATATCGTAAAGCGTAAAAGCAAAAGCAAATTTAACAGTTCGTTTTTTCTACCTATTTATTTCTAATAATATTATTGTCGTAATTTACAAAGTCGGCATTGTCGGCATGTCGGTAATTGTCGGCATGGCATTCACTAACATCAACCCACGCACGGAGAATTTAAAAAGGATAATTATTTTTTGTGGACAACCAACTAGTTACTGTGCTTAAACTTTGATTGACCTCCAGGGATCAAGTTGTTGCTATACAAATAAATAAAAACTAAAAAAAAGTGTCCCACAGAAATAGACTCAATGCATGGTTTTTTAAATTCAAAGACGCATAAAGTTTGATCACTGGATGAAAAAATCTCTTAATCTTCGTATAGATATATAGCTATAATGGTAGTGTATTTATTATATATTCGCTTGATAATAGTAAGATGTACAAGTTTACTCTTTAGCAACTTACACAGCACTGTCTTGTGATTGCATTAACAATCCAGAGTTGGAATAATGTTTTAATTTTATGCAGCAGCGTCATCACTCTGCATCTGCATTTATGACGTATGTATGCTTACGTACAACGGCATAACAGTACTACATAATTTGTAATCAATTTGTGCAAGAAATACCACCGTGAGCCCGAAGTAGATGCGGACCTTACAGTGAATTGGTTTGATCACTAGCAAACAATGTTTTTAGTATGAAGGCTAACCTAAAACCTATATTCAATGCTCGCACAGAGAACGTGCTTGGTACGTAGTAAGTACTCATGGCACTAAGTCCATATGATTCATATCTATACGCACCCAGTATTCCAGTATGTATTCATGCCATTATAACGCACCTACAGTTTGAGAATTGTCCATAAATGACGCCGCTTAAATTACCTTTTAGGACCCACCCACGCACAACAGCAGTTTATCATAAAGTATTATATGCACCCAGTATGCCAGCATTTACTCTTGGCATTTTAATGCAGCTTGGAAATTGTCTATAAATGATGTCACGTAAAGTATTCTTTAGGCCTATCCACATACCTTTCGGTAAAAAAGTTACCTAAACGCTCCAGTATGTAAAAATGGCATTCTGACGAAAGTAGTTGCGGATAAGTGTGCAGGGCCTTCAAAATTGCGCGATTATGTACGTTAATGTGTTTATATGCCTCAAGGCCAAGGACATGAAAAAAGGTTAATTAAATATGGTGAAGGTCAAGGTAGAAAAAAAGAAATATATTGGGATGGGATGTTTGTGCATTATTATTATTATTTCGCAGGGGTTTGGTCTCAAGAGACCAATGCCGCCGGGGCCTTTATAATAATGGCCTATAGCAGACTCCCCTTCTGTAGTAGAAGAAAAACACAGGTCAAACCACAAGCCTGCCCGTAGATCGCGAGAACGCAACTAACTGAGCCACCGAAGCTTGACCCAAAATCTATCTATTACTTTATGCAAACTTCAATGCTGGTGGCTTTCCCGGCTGCAAGTGCCAATACAGCTTTAGAATATACAAGATTTATCGGAGCCAGATTAGAACCGTAGCACAGTCCGCTTGCTAAATTTATACTATCTGGGTTGAAAATTTAGTAGAGGAGGGAGGTACAGGTGCAAAAATATGTTTATGCAAGAATGTCAGAAGTTGCCGGATAATTTCTCGTTTGGAAAGCCAATGAATTAAAAGAAACCAAGGGATTGTCAACTTCAAGGACTTGACATAAAAGTTTAATAAGATTATTTTTATCGTTATTATTAATCTTTATCATTATTATTATATTATTATATTGTAACATATGTATGCATGTTTGGAATTATATTAATTAAACATTTATTATTTGTTTGTTTAGGTTTGCTCAACCAGTACAGAGATGTAGCAATACAGGCAGTGTAGACTCGAGTGCCACCGTTGGAGACTGAAGTAGCACAGCCATTCACTTGACCCATGCAACGATATGCTACTACGAGTTAAGTGAACGCTGACTCACTGCCGCTTGAGACAACTGTAGCAGGGCTATCCACTCGACCAGTACACCAATATGTCACCACAAGCCAAAGAAACGTTGACTCACCGCTGCTAAGACCAGCAGTAGCAGAGCCTTCCAACTGGCAGAAGCAGGCAACATCACCAGCATTCATCTAAAACTGGGGCCAGATCATATACAAAACTGTCCACCGCCTGGCTTGAAAGTTGTATTGAATATTATATAATTATAAGTATTAATAGGTTTTCTGGAGATGTAACTTAAATGTTTTTTTTAAATGAACATAGTGGTGAGGATGACATGCGGCGGGTGAAGGCGTTAGACAGTATACGTCAGTCAAACCTTGAAATATTAAAATATCAAGGTTCACAACCAGCACCATCACCGGAACCGACAATCCGGCTATTAGAGGAGGAGAAGCACGTCTTCTTGCATTCAACAAAACAAACTAAGAAAGTCTTAACAAACATGAAGATAACACTACCACTTAAGGTTTTCATCAATAGAAAGAAAGCCGGAAAGCGAGGAGGAAACAAGAGGGAAGGTGGTCCTCTAACTAAAAAAGGTATAATCCTATTGATACACTTTTAACTGAATTTTTCACTGTAAACAGCTGCCTTCCGGCAGCTGTTTATGGATGAGCTTATTAATAAATGAGGCGATTAATCAGCATGGCATGGACGATATGGACAGTGATGATGATGATTTTGATGACATGCAAAGTTGAATAATTTATTTGAGTATATACATACTTTGATCATGACAAATTTTTATTAAAAATATGTGTTTTGTATTAACATTTCTAAATGTATTCAAGTGTTATAAATTAAATTAAATTTGAAAATAGGATGAAAGGTTTTAAGAAATTTATTTTGTTTCACAACACACATTATTTTATTTGTGATCTACATAAAATATATTTTCATCCAATACCAATATTTTAGTACTTAAATAAATAGGCAATAAGTGCAATATAAACTATTATTAAACTTACAAGCTATTGCATGTAAGTAGTTGTAGTAATACACTATTACTGTTACTACACATATGAAGAAATAATGTAGGTATATAATGGCATTTACATCTTTTTATAGGTTATATGCTCCTATATACAGTGGGTCAATGCCTATAGCGTGGCACCAGTTATTACATTGTTAGTAGTTAGTTTAATATTAAGTTTAATTGCAGGTGTAAGTATGCATGGTATACTTGAAGTTCAGGATCCCGGTTCAGTATATAGGCTATACGTAAAGTTCAGGAACGCAGTCAGTATACAGGCTATACGAGAAGTTCAGGAACGCAGTCAACATACAGGTTATACGTGAAGTTCAGAAACCTAGTCAGTATACAGGCCGTACAACGACGGTGCGAAGCACCGCCCGGCGTTAGCGTTCTGCGCAGCAAAATTTGTATAGATAAAACGTTTTTGGCCTAAAAACGCCATTTGTTTTTTTGTGTAAAAGTGACCTAATATAGTAGTTTAAAAGTAAAAGTCCTATTTGTGGATTTTTTGAACACACAAAAAGTTAAAATATTAGTAAACTACCGCAACACACTTTCAAACCAAAAAGTACAAAATATTGTTAGTTTTGAAACATATTTCCTAATAAATGCATATAATTGAGATTATCCGGTTGTTAAGGGTCTGAAATAGTAATTAAAGTGTTATAAAATTATATATTTGCAAAAATACATATTGGAATCACAAGTTTTGTTAGTGATAGTAGTCAGTTCCATAAATAGTGTGATTTTGAACCAAAAAACTGAATTCCTTCAGATGAAGCAATCGTTGAAGCAATGGGTACAATTGCTACATATAAAGATATCACAAAAAATAATCTAGATCTTCAAGTAACTATCGTTGATAATATTCAAGGTGTGGCCCGTAAAAAAATAGCAGTTTGAAATAAATATATTACAAAAATCCGGCGCTTCGCGCCAAATTTACCAACCGTAGGCCCGAAGTAGATGCTGAGCTTACAGCAAGTTAGATTTATCACTGAACAACAATGTGTTTGTAAAAAGGCTAACATAAGACCGAAGCAGTTAGCGCTGGTAAAAGCAGGCTAGGTATTAAGTTTTCTGGAACCATGTGCTGTCGCTTTGAGTGAGCTAGGTACGAGTGTTGATAATAGGAGTACGCGGGGTACAAGTTGAAGTTGGCTCGGTAGCATTAGCACAGTTACAAGTGGCTTCGTATCGAGTGTTAACAGTAGTAACAATTCCGGTACAATTTGGCTGTTTGTTTAGCGCAAGCACGTGTTGCGCTGATACACATTTTGCTGATTGTTGTTGGCCTATGAAATAATAGTACATGATCAAGATTTACTGATTCTTGTGGGCCTAGTAAGAGTTGCACAGGTAGCAGATGGCTAAGCACGAGTGGCGGTAGTACAAGAAGTACCGGTACAAAAACGATTTGTATTTAAAATTCACAATATATCGTGCTGTTAAAATTCGTTTCAATAGAATGGAGCGTAACATACATAAACAGCAATATTGGGCAAATATTTACATTAAATTGTAGTTTTTAATAAAACAAATTGGTAAGTCATTAAAATTAGTAGTTTAAAAAAATGATTTAATCCCAATAAACCAAAGGAAAAACATTTGTGGCGCATTCGTCAATACCCGAATGCTTTTTTCTTTAAAACTCCACTTTCCTATGCTTGTACAAACAACGGCAAAAAGACCTTATTAAATACATTATATGCTTTACGACAACAAAATATCTATCCTCACACATTTAATTACTGTCTCTCCACCAAACTCAGTTATACCCAAACATGGGACGTCTACAAACTAAGACTAGTGTATTCTTTTAGTATAGTTATAATATACGATCCTGTTTTGCTCGTTTAGTTGAACCCATAAATTGTCATTTTCACAACATACAGCTACTTGCCTACAACTACAGACGTTACAATTAGTACAACACCAAAATCAAACATGTTCAGCTATAAATGCTTTTCCACACAATTTTAAAAATACTAAATCACTAGACAATTTTATAACCCTTATTTAATTAATTAACATTTTACTCCATGATACATTTATAATCCTAAACATCACATTGTTCTGTCAAAATTGAATAAAGCAAAATCCTCGTACAACTAGAAATATACGCTTTACCTTATTTGTCCCAGATTTTTCAAAAACACCAAGTTTTAGACAAGAACCTAATACTTCTTTTGATCGCATTACATTTTTATATTATATTTATAAATTTGAACCAAAATTGAAACCTCACAACCTGAAGGAATGACTGCTCACCTGACAGTAAATTGAAATCACAAGATGTTAGACTTTTAACTTTTAATATTGAATAATTTTTCGGCTGAACCTGACAAACTTTGTTTATCTACCTTTTAAATTGCAATTAAAAATAATATAGCTCATATTTAAAATGTTTTAAATATTTATGAGCACAGTATAATCCAAAATATGAACTGTGGCATTGATACATCTATAATTGTTAGACAAAATAATGTTATTTTCCTGGGCTTACTTCTTAATAAAGCTTCAACTGTCCAAATTTCTGCCGACTCACTTTTTAACTAAGTTCAGAGTAAAAACGATAAACTCGCGCAAACAATAAAGCATGAAAATAGTATACACCACTTCTTGCTACAATACAATTAATTGCGTTTTTCTCTCTTATATTTTTCTAACGGTTTATGCACGAGTCTTATATTCAGTTCCTTTTTTTTATTATAGCCAATGTCTCTATACATTTTTTTCGCTTTGACTCTATTAAATTACTGTTTTGGTGATACTTCATCTGATTTGCTCTAGATCACTACCGAGCAAGCTGACTTTATATACTCTACACATAAGAGTGAAATACCGACTCTACAATCATTTCAAAACCACTGATTTAAGCGTCAAGCTCAACCGTTATGCTTTTGCCATACTGTACTACACAATGCCTTTTTAAACTAAACTTGATGCCAACAGAGGAACTTAAAATCCGTATTTTTTGTTTGATGATCTTCCTTAGGAATTTACAATTTCCGGATCAGAAAGTATTGGCCGTGAAACGACTAGTTTTGCCCAATCGAGCTGGTCTAGATACTAATATGAAATTTTTCAATCTAATTTTTGCAGTTTCAGCCAAGGTATGCAATTCTATTTCTAAAACAAAGCAATCTCCGCTCTGAACTAGTTTACATCCTTCAGGTTCTTTCTATTTTTTAATCAGTACTAAATTTTGACGTTCCAAAAATGGTGACAAAGTTTCTAACTTTTCCTACTTTAATTTACTTTAGTTTTACAAAGAATTAGAAATTTATTTCTTTAGCGACTAGTGATATTTTAAATAATTGTACACTTCTTGCAGACCAATACCGAACACGTAATTTAGGAATACATATATGGGATTCACTTCAACTAGGACAATGTAAAAAATTATTAACAGCTTCAGTACAATGCCATTTTTTTGGCAAAAACTTATCTTGTCCAGAATTAGATTTAGTAACTGCTACGGATACAACCATCAACACTTGCTAAATCAAATTTCCATAAGAACCCATTGAAACTAATATAGATGGTCAATTAGGTGGCTCACTCACATTTAATCGTGCATACAATTTTTTTTAACGGTTAGACAATGACAACTATCGTCATTTTTGTAATTTTTGTTTTACTTCTTATTAACCTATTTCCTCTATTAAATTTTTTTTGACAATTAATTTTATCCGCCGCCAAAACACGTTAATTCTTGAATTTTCACGCTGGAAATTTAAAATTATCCAGCCAAACGTGCAGAAGAGACTATTGCTTTACAAAATAGCAAACCTATCTGAGATTATAAAGTTTCACACCGTTCAACATGTCACACCGAATCCCCTTTAATTTGTTTTCGTTTTTACGACAAAACCATATTGGATATGTTGATATTTACAATCAACATACTTTACGTTCATACCCAAATCCAGAATGCACATTGTAGACATTAAGAAACAATTATACTAGTTTTTCTGATATGTGTAGTCATAACTTGAAACAAATGATCACTTTCTAAAAAACATTATTTCAATATATATAAATTTTTCTTTCAGGGAAACCACTATTATTTTCATAGTTTTATCAATTCTTTAATTAGTCTTTTCTGCAGCAACACTAACGAAAGCCATACCTACCCAAAAAAATAAATCTAGCGATGATCAAAATCCAGAAATATATTTATACTTTTTTAGCCTAGACAAAAAACCTGGCCTGTTATTTAAACTTGCAGGCATGTGCGAAGGTTTAAAATTTGGTGTCCCTCAAAATCTTAACTGCCTATTGTTAGAGCCCACACAAGAATCAAAAGCCGTTTGTGTCTCTGTGGTTTGACGATGTGTCAAAACAACGGGTAAAGGGATATGAATGCTTTGCTACGTAAACTGAAGTCACTAAACGATGGGGATTTTTTGGGGATTACCAAGAGATTATAAAAGATTCAAAACACTACAAGAACCTACACAGATCCTATAACACTACAAGAATGTAAAGATTTGGTGTGTATAAGTAACGCCCGGCGCCGCCACTACTCGTATCCCAAGTGAACTGCATGGTACAAAAAATGTTATAACTATAGATTGGTCATATGCCTCCATAGCAAAACAAACTGTAACTAACAATTTATATGTATGTGTAGTCATAGTAATTAATAACAATAACTCCATTCAAGCTCGTACTACATTAACTGAACACTGTAGTTATAAGTTAGGTAAATGTCCCAAAGATCGATACAATTATTTTGGTCAACAAAAGTAATTAATAAATTTAAATTAAAAGAATATGAAGATACAAAATGCATTCTAACAGGAGAACGTTTATCTTGCCCATGTAAAAATTGAAGTTAGTAAAGTAACAACTCGAAAACGTAGTAATGTAACAAAAAAAACATTTCCGCAAGGATTTTATGTATCTCAACAAACAGTAATGGATTTAGATCGTACAATAGTCACCACTGAGGAATTACGTACTTTAGCTACTAAACATTTAAAACAAGATAGGCAAAGTGTTTACTTTACTTCTGATTCAATATTTTCCGCTGACAGCAGTTAATCAAAACAACCATCAATTCCTTCGAACGCTCAATCAAATAGTGGCTTTCAATTTTTGTATCACATAGTAGAAGCTAATGTATCTTTCAATATTCAACTTCTTCATATGGAAGTATGTTGGGCCAACCAACTACAGCTCAAAACAGGTTTATAGTGAAAAATTAGCCGGATATATTGTTACAGTATTTTTATGTGAACAAGTAGAACACTACATGTTTTTACAGCAAGATGTAGGCATCCTAGAAGCTCCATTACTGTATGTTGAGCAGCATGATAAGCAGATAGGATTCCTGAGCCCACTTTTACATACAATAATGATCATCCTACTAATATATCTTGTTCAAAGATGACTCCGTTTTATTTTGACACCGGAAACTCAGTCCTCTTTTATTCAATCGCACAATTTTAATCGATTAACCTTTCTTACCTGCACCAGATAACGGTCTCCATAATATAACTAAACGTCTTCAGTTAAGTTTTAATTCTCCCGCAGCATACTAAGTTAATGAGATCTCTGGTTCATTAGAGTTCTTAATCAGAGGTATACAATCTCGCTTCCTTATAAAAGATGCTATTAAAGCTCAGAGTCAAGGAAAATCTCAGACTCCGCAAAGGATCAAGGTTATTTCAGATCTGAAAGAAAGTGTGATTAGCCCATTTTGTTCAGCCATTTTAAAAACTATTTTGTGCCTTTTTGTTTGCATAATCATAATGATGATCGTATACATTATAATTGGTTAATTTACTAAAATTACAACTTTTGTCAGGAGCTTACAAAATTTTAAAGTTATGCTCCGTTTTTACTATTGAGTCACTTTGTCGTGCTGCATATTTTGTTAGACATGACGTTATTTTGACTTCAAGAGTTTCTGACAAGATAATTGATATAGCGATTAATCGTTATATACTTAAACAGGGACATCTTGAGCAGATAAACTTAAACTCTTCTAGTTTTAATGGCGCAAATTATGTAGGCAAAAACACATAACACCTTATAATTCAGTACAGTCAACCTCGTAATCCTTTTCAAAATCCCTTTCTATATAAAGTGTTAACTTTTAGTGAGTATTGTACCAACCTTCCCACTTACGCATCCAATGACGAACATCCTAACTTTGAAATAAAATAGGTCAAACTTTGCATTATTATTTAACCTGGGATACTAACAAAATAGAGAAACCACCCGAGATAATAATATTCTGTTTAAATACCGACATTTACTGAGGTGAACGATCATACACATTTATACTATCATTCTAAGATTACTTGTATCAATTGCACTTCATTGTGTCCTACTTTTGGCTTTTGCACTCCACCTCCAACCTCAAGGTATATATCTACTACCTCCGATATTCCTCAGTCTTGTATTACTACTTAAGACTGTCACAATCCTTAAAACATGAAGCTACCCTTGCTGCCAACGTTTTGCCATACCTGCAATCTTCATTGGTGCGATAATCATCATGGTTCATTCTACGCATGTGAGTGCAAACAACACTGGTTACGGCGATTGAATCTATTTTAAAATTCTCGATGGCAATAATGAGCAACATTTATTCCCGACTACAATGGGAAAGAAGAAAACTCGGACAATATCAAAGGCAAGTACATCCATACTATTGCTACATTCTTCTGCTCCTAGTCGTACTATCAGCAACTAATTTTAAATGAAGCTCTGGCTGAGCAAACTATCTCCACCCAACCACTTGACATCCTAGTGGATCTTAAATCCCAAGAAAACTGGAACATATACAACGTCACTCATCCATGAGAACAGGATAAAGACATACGTGAAATACGCATACCAGGTCAGCCCGGCGATACTTCCGATTTTAACAGCATTCCTAAATCAATGCCTTCTCTAGCCTCCAACTTGTAACTAGCCAATTCGCATCCTGTCTAATGCAGACTTAGAATGCATAAATTTGCATCAGCTCTTTCAGGTAGAAGATGAACATGACCACGAGTTTAATTACTCAGAGTCCTCCTACTCTTCCTTGCAGAAGTCCAATCACAACACTAAAAGACCTATCGAAAATAATTTGCAATCCGAAGTTGCGTCGGTACAAATGGATTACAGTTCATCCTCTCCCCCGCATAACGAATCGGATAGTCATCCCTTCAACTGCAAAAACTGGCCTGCAGTTATCTCCAACGGAAAGCCACGATAAAACAAGGAGTATTTTGGCTTGAGGAGATAATAATCTTAACACTAGTCATAAAAATTCTTGACGATCTGACGTTTCTTTATTGAATATTGACCATCCGCCTAATTTCACTGCCTCCAACCAGCTATAAAGGAACTCCACGACTTATTCCCAAGTCCGCTTCATTTCAGGGTCAATTTATATTTATGAAGGGGACGCAGACCGCAAAGATGATGACGATTGGATTTGTTCTCCCAAGAAACAAAGGATGATTAACACCTTTAACAGTAAAACAAACACTTTTCATTCTTAACTCCTCTCCACTCCTTAATTTTTCCCCGCTCCTCACGTTTTACTTCTCAATTCATAGGGTCACGCAATCTTGTTTTTTATATACTTTCCTTTTACAAATTTGGTGTTTTTACAATGTTATTAAATACACTTTATTTCAAGCCAATTTGTTTTGTAAATGTATATAGGCAGTGCAGTATATTAAATCGTGGTCCAACATTTGTTAATACACCCCAGAAATCAAGACAAATTAAATATTTTAACACGGGATTAATACATTATTCTTTTAGGGATATAGTACACAAACATTTCACACAAATACAAACATATATCAAATCATTATATGTCTGGTACATAGCCGAACTATCTCAGGTTGAAGGATACTACTCTCAAGGTAAAAAAATACTCTATTTAATTGAAACTAGCATCTTGATGCCTATGTTATGGTTTTATGGGGGAAAACTAGATAAAATTTTGATCTTTAAAAAACTTATGAACTATTAATTTTTGTGTAGAATAACAATGAGTGCACACCATGTATTTAAGAAACTTATTCAAAATGTATAAGACACAGCTTGCAAATATATTAATTTTTTATTAAAGTTATTGTAATGCAGACTCGCAAGACATAGAGTGCCTATGTGTGTCGTCAAAGATATTCTACGAAATCACCTGCATCACTATATTGTATCAATAAATACCACAAGGTAATATATTTCATTGAAATACATTCACACGTCCAACTTAAGACCATTTTTATTATTACTTAACTACATTTCATAAGAATTTCATTCCTATAACTCTATAATCATAAAACCAGAAAAATATTTGCCACAGCTAATTTTTGTTTTGTTTAACCATTTGCATTTGCCATAAACTGTTACCGGTCTGGGATTTTGTTCATAGGGACGATGAAAGTTTGGCCCTAGGATATGTTAGTGTGAATTCTGATGGTTTAATATACTATATAACTAACAGGTAATATAGAAGTATTGATAGAAGCCGTGTGCTTATTTAGCACTCATTACGAATCACAACGTACGAGAGACCGTGTGCAAAAACTAGTAATCATGAAAGAGAAACTAGATAAAACTACCCTGTAGTAATAAATATCATTCACAACTGACCTAAATACGGTATCTACAAATACTTCAAGTAGAAGTTTTATTTATTACTAACCATAAATTGTAGGAAGTTAGAAGATGCGTAAGTTGTGTATGACACACATCTCCATGTGGAAGATAATATGATTTAGCCTTCCATGCATGTTAGAAATGCATTTTTGGGCGGGCAGATTTGATTTTTATAAGTCAATTACCATTACCAATACCAATTGACTCATTCCCTTAATTAGAAAACCCATTCAGGGCAGTCACTATCAAAATTGACTTTCATTTTCAATTTTACAATCGTCTTTACATTGGGCAACGTATTTGCTGTCAATGTATCCTTTTGTATATATTATTATTATTATTTGGGTTGTATCAATTCTTTGACATAAAAGAAACATTACACATACACAGCAACGTCACAAATTCATGATAACATTACCAAAGACAGCATAAGTAATTTTGATAGGAACTAATTTTCAAAAACTACATAGATTACATTTCTTAAATACTAATTGCTTGTAAGCACATATAAATGATTTAGTACAGAAAAATGAAGAAGCCCGGCAGCATATAAAAAGCGCATTAACAAGCATTAAGCATCGTTAACAGTAGTAATAGTATTAATAAACAAAGTCATACACTAATAGCAGTGGCCGAGGATTGAAGCTGGAGCTAAGACTTAAAATTTCGTTCACGTCTGTAGTCCTAGCCGCTCACCCTAGCAAACCTGCCAAATCACTTAATTAAACTTTAAATTGACATCAGAATTGTAGATTTTTGTTCCTTTCAGTACTGCATCCTACTGGGCTGCATTATTATTCAGTCTGTTCGACCTGGTGTTAGATCTATCATACTTTTTTATCCAATTTGCATATCTCGAGGATTTACTTGGTTTCATTGCAAAAATTTTCAACAGATTCTTATACCTCAATTCTATTTTGGTAATTATAAGACTGAAAGTAATCAGATCATAATAGAAACTACTCACATATTTATTTTACATAGTCGACATACATCTTTTTTCAATAAAGATTATTTTTTTTAGTTTCTTAGGAATAGCCTGGCTTCAAACGACAGACGCATATTCCAAAAAACTTGTAATGTATGTCTTATATACGTTGACAAGTTGCTGACTTTTAAATTTAAAGTATTTTAGTTTTCTAAGTAAACAGATTTTTCTTGAGACTTTTTTATCATAAGATTGACATGGTCATCCCAGTTAGGCAAGTTAATAATTTGTACACCTAGTAATTTGGTATTTTTTACGACTGGCATCGATACATTATTATTTTGAGCTCTTACTGTATTCTTTATTTTTTGAGAAATCGATCACCATTAGGCAACATTTGTCCGTATTGAGCTTTATTTTCAGCTCGGCAGCCCACTTACAAAGGTCAAGGTAAACTTGCATCAGACGAGGTGTTGCATACTTCACTTTTTCCGCCAGTTAAGTCATCGACAAATCTGTTTAGGAGATTTTTGACATTATTCGGGATTTTTTTGTGTGTTAGTTTAAAATTGATAATAAGTCGGTTTATTAGAATAATAAAAAGAAGAGGGGCTAACTTGCTCCCTTGTCGAGTCCTATTAAAGATGTTCGAAAATTCTGACGGTTTCGCAATCTTTAACGCGTTATGGATAATATATTTGATCCACATGATATCAGATTCAATTATGCCTATCATTCTGAGTTCATTGACTAGAATGTTGTAGTCTACTAGGTCGAATGCCTTAGATAGGTCAAGTAGCACTAAGATGATATAATTTTTTGGGGTATCCATTGACTTTAAAATGAACTCATATAAATTGGTGAGATAATGTGACGTTGACGACCCCTTGAGTGAGCCATATTGATTCGCACTAATTTTTCCTATAACTTAATCATAAATTTTGTGAAACGTTTTGCCCTCTTGTATTTTTTAAATACGTTTGTTAGTGAGATTTTCAGCGCAGGTTTTCCATGCATACATTGCTGTTTTTAGGGACTGCGGTCACGTATCTAATTTTCTACATGTCTGGAATAATTTTTTGTTTAAACAAAGCATTATATAAAAAGGTTAATCCAGTAACTATAAGAAACCTGAATTCTTTGATAAGTTTTGTTGATAGGCAATTTGGAACGTTCGAATTGTTTATATTCAATTTATCCAAAAGTATTTTTTATTTATAAACAACGACAGTCTTTAATTTGAAGCTTATAAACACTCTTCTTGATTAGGTCATATGTTTGATTTATTTGTGAAAAATACCTATTTATTGCGTTTAATGTTTTGATGGTGTCGCTGTTATTGTGAATTAACTTAATTGGCCAAATCACAGATTTGTTTTGGCATGATCCACATAAGCTTGAATTAATTTTATAAAAATCTTTGGTATTGCTTTTGCTGATTAATGATTGCAATTTTTGACAGAAAGCTGATTTTTCCTCCTTGATTTTGAACTGTAATAATGTTTTAGCTTTTGCGTGGTCACACTTATGAATTTTTTAATGCAGCACCTTTTTTGCTAGTTTTTTTACCTCGTGTTATCCATGTTAGATAATTACTTTTAAAAGTAATCACTTCTGTTGGGAAGGCTTTACTGAAAGAATTCTGTAACATGTTGTAAAGAATAAATGCAATCTTATTCACATCATCACTACATGTATAGAATTCGACACAGTCGAGTTCAGAAATAAGTTTCACAAAAGTACGTTTATTCTCTTCATCGATTTTTTTTGTTGGTTTTGTAGTTATCACATTTGA
Source organism: Dicyrtomina saundersi (assembly GCA_034695245.1). NCBI lineage: Eukaryota > Metazoa > Arthropoda > Collembola > Symphypleona > Dicyrtomidae > Dicyrtomina > Dicyrtomina saundersi. The sequence continues at coordinate 1,061 of JAQFZE010001925.1, read as the reverse complement.
TGGTTTACAGGATATTGGCATAAGTGACATCTGAATTGAGTTATGGCCTGATAATACCTCTTTAAGTGGTGGTAGTGATACATGTTTCCTCTAGAATGTGTGCATATTTGTGAAAATAAATTCAAGTTTGTGGTTGTCATTACTGGGAGTAAAGAAAGTTAGGAAATCGACAATTTGTTTAACGTCAATAGTACGAACTAAGCACTTATCATAGTTCCATCTAATAAAGTCTCCAGATATGATGAAACCCGGGGAAACATATTTAATTTTTGCCTTCTCGTATATGTCCATTATTGCATTGAATAGGTCATTTTGAACTTCAACAGTTGAATTTGGCAGAATATAGGCACATATTATTATAATTGATGTTATTCCTCGTAGCAGATAGTTTGGTCTGATGAAAACACAAGTAGTTTCGAACTTAGCAAAGTTATGATGAGTAAAATTTTTAAAGCTGACTAACTGAATATTGTTTTTGACGTAGATTGCAGTCCCTCCACCTTTTTTTTCCAGTTCTGGAATTTTCATACAGAACAAAATTGTTTATTTGGATGTTTTTATCAAAGGACCCCATGTCTCTGTTAACAAGAGAATGTCGTATTCGCTGGCTAATATTTCAAGTTTTTCAATCTTATCCTCATTCAGTGAGGTGGCATTAGTATTTAATAATTTTGGTAATTGGTAATTAATTATACACGGCCTGAATTTAGAGTGGTTTACGTCTACTTTCGTTTTTCTCCAAATTAGTTTTCGAGAACCAGCTCGCTGTTTACGTCCAAATTTGATAATTTTGATTATGCCACATAGTTTAAAAAACAATGTGGGGTTAGATTGCATTTATCTCTCTACTAGGCTCTCTCTACTCTGTAACACTTCCGCTAACTATTCTATATAATTCTAGTAAAAAACAGTAGCATGTACTTAATTATATAGTGCAGTACAAAATATCTGTAATGCAGAAATATGGACTAGTGGCAGAATTATGTTGAACACTTCTGCCGCTTTCTAGACCACACAACAGGCCTAAAATCTTGATTTTCAAGGCTTTTGAAAGCAATTAT